>JARFNW010185799.1:2793-16730 GCA_031763155.1 Dirona albolineata
GGATGAATAAAGGGATAGATTACCCCTGGGATGAATAAAGGGATAGATTACCCCTGGGATGAATAAAGGGATAGATTACCCCTGGGATGAATAAAGGGATAGATTCCCCCTGGGATGAATAAAGGGATAGATTTTTCCTTCTCTGATTTGTGTGCTCACGCTGTGAGACTGGGCGAAGACAAGATTTAGTTCAGAACAAAACCCCTGTGTTTTGGAAGTCACAGTTTGTTTGTTGTTTGTTCCCTTTAGAACCCTGATGAAACAGTGTAGGGACCTACTCTGTGTCTGGCCGAGTACTGTAGTACTGTGTACAAGGCAAAGGCATCGATGCGTAAAACGTATCCAGGTTAAGTGCAAATCTGTGCCCCACTAGTAAGTACACATGACCTGACACAGCGCTGGGAAATCTATGGATCAAGATGTTTAAGGCAAGCAGGGGATCAGCCCACTGTGCGCATGTAACATACATGGCAGGCACTGAGTCTTAAGGCCACAGGTCTTGAGTCTTAGTGGGCATGAACGAATGAGACAATGTCAGTGTGTAACACACAAAAACCCCAACAACAGTGATACAATTAGCAACAACATGACCAATGTTATTGCCTTGTTAAAAAAAAAAAAAATGTTGGAGATCAGCCAGACTCTTCACTTTAATCCTGTTGTAACTACAGAGATGATAATATTCGTCATGGTTTGGATTCAAACAGATTGACGAGGAAATTAACATTGACGGGTGATTTGGTGTGTCCATTTCCGGTGTGATCGTGAGGAACCCTGGGCCCCGTCTCCCGCCTACCTCTGTCCGACACAGTGAGCGGAGGGTGGGGAGATTCTGACGGCAAAGCGCTGTCTGGTGTTGATGACGTGGCAATGTGTCGACGGCCTTGAAAGCAACTAAGGTCACTAGGTCTTACATGAGAGTTGTCTTGGCTGTATGATGTAGTCGGCAAGTTGTGAGCGGATGTAGATGTTGCTGGTCTAGTCTGGGGTTTATACCAATCGAGATCTACGTCACACGATGTGGAGTCGTCTTCCCTCAGACCGTCTCCAGCGGCCATTGAACTGGGCCCAGATGGCGTCTGTCCTTCACAAGACGTTCTGGAATTCTGGCGGCTGCCCACGCCCGAACCGTCTTTAAATCCGCGACATTCCGTGTCGACAAAACACATGTTTAGCCTTGGACTGAAGTGGCCGGCATTGCTTTTGTCCTTGGCAAGAAGATAGTCATTTTTACGTTTCATTTGGCGCAAACGGCGCATTTCATTGGCGTCTACCTCACTGTGGCACTGTCGGTACGACGCTAAGGATTGACAGCCCCAGGCTGTTGGAATGTCCAGTCGGTGTTTCTCAGACCAGGCCATAAGGGTTGGACACGTCTGGAAGGAGGTGTGAGTGGTTGCATCCATCGACCCACCACTAAGCACGTCATTGCCGTCAAGAGAACGACACTCAGTGCTAGGACTGGCAGGCGTGTCATGGTTGTCGATCTGGTGGGCGTTGCCCAGAGGGGAGGGGATGGCCTTCCGCGGGGATGACGTCAGACTCCAACTGTCGGGACCAGGCATGGTACTCGTCTCATCCGTGTCTGCATCCGGTGCCACACTGCTTCCCTTGGTCGCTTCCTTGTCCGTCCCATCCCCGTCCCGTCCACCAATCTCTATGATCGGTTCAGTTTCTTCAACATCGGAGAAGAGAAAGCTTATGAGATCATCCCCAAAGTATGATTTCGTCAAAGTCGATATCTGATTATTGGTATGACGATTACCACAGCAAGGGTTGGCGGTCGTTGGTGTGTATGGACGCACTGCGTCATCAACACTGTGTCTGTCCTCTGGTAAACCATCGTTGTTCTCTTCCGCAGACGTGGAATCGTCGGTCTCTCGTCCATCGTCACCACCATGTCCTCCGTACATGGACTCGGTGAAGCACGTCAGAGAGTTGCTGTTCAAAGCACTGTCCGCCCAGCTGAGGTCAATGTCGCTGGACATGACGGACGTTATGCTGTTACACCTGATGACGTCATCAATGGAAGAGGGAGGTCTGGTGTCACCACTCACCGCTGTGGACTCTTCTTTTCCGCAAGGTAGAGAGGGAGCGATTTTTGGAGGCCTCCCCGGTGTGATTTCCATTGTTTGGGAAGAAAGTTTGTCCTTTTCGCCAATCGTGTCTCTCACCCTTTTGTATTGGCCGGACGGAGGACGACATCTAGTGATTGTACCGTCGTCCATCTTACACGATCTGGTCTCGTCCTTTCTGAGAGGTATTCCATCCGTGCCAGTGGCATGACACTTTCTTGGCCTCTTCAAATCCTCTCCTCTACCTAACTTAAGACTAACATCTTTAATCCCATCGGAAATGGAATTTTCTTTTAACCCACACATGTTTTCCGCGTCGTTCGTAGAAATCTCAGGGCCCAATATCGAATGTGATGTCAATTTAGATCTTGTTTCATTTCTTTCGCTATCACACGATATCAATCTCGAGAGCTGAGAAAACTTTTCAGAAAGACTTTTAATTTTAATATTTCCGTTTTCTTTCTTTTCCCTCCTTGTTGAAATTGTGTCTATTCTATCCGCGCAACAAACATTAAAACGCACATCTCCGCTGGCCGAGCAAGCAGCGGGTGTGAAGCCCAATGTGTCATGTTTACCGATCATTGTCCTTGCCCTTGAGCGCGGTACTGGTTTCATTTCGGGGACTGTCTTACTGCACACCTGTTTCTCTTTTATTGGTGGACCAGGATCTACAGTTGTTTCATCGTTGGACAACCGACTCTGGCTTTTAGTTTTCAAAGTATTCATACCCTGCGATGATGGTAGTAAAGCCAGCGGTAGATTTGACGTCACAAAAGCCTCGGGCCTCCCTCTGCCACAGGTCTTCGACACATGTATTTGTTTGGACAATTGAGGCGTTATTTCGTCTTTGCTTTTCAAAAACGTTTCGAACTTCCTATCTATTGGAGGTTTGTGGGTCATCGCAAATTCACTTTGGTCCCTGCAGTCATCCAGATGCTTCCATCGTGACTTTGTTGAATTCAACCCCTGTTTCCCTGAAAATGGATTGCCTTTGGAATTTCCGATGGCAAAACTTTCATTCCTGTTATTTGTTAGCCTCGGTCCCTGTGTTACGGACGCCTGTATGGTGCGGGTGACAGACGAAATTCTGTGTTGGGTGTCATCTTCACTGGCAGCCCTTGGGATGCCCGACAGGTCATCGCCACCGCGTGCAACACGGCTGTTTCGCTGGTTTATATATCTCGTTGATCTCGCATCTTGAGACTGAGACCTGTCACCGCCACCTTTGACCTTTGGGTCAACTGAGACTCCTCCTTTCGTAGCGGTGGACAACCCTGGTTCGTGTGATTGGTGCCGCTTTCTCCTTCTGGCGTGGGTTACGTCTCCGAAAAAATGTTTGGTTCTGTGTGACCGACCGGAAGAGGTGGCCGCGCTGTTGATCTCCGACAACAGGAGGGATTCTAAGTCTCTGCCACTCGTGTTTGCGTCCTCGTGACCTTCACCTTCCCATTCACCCCTGCACGTGTCTCGTGGCCCGGATTTCAGACAGGACTTGTGCTGGGAAGTCTGATCTCTATTTCTGATCTCGTCACGTGGTGCATCCTTGTTGTTTGCAGATGTGTATTCCTTGATTTCAATGCCATTCTCTGGTGTGTCGGTTACTGTGTTCGACACTTGACCTGTGTTGTCCCTCCGCCTTATTTCATCTCTACACATCGTCTGCTGATAGATGGGGTCTGGGTGTGCTTTCCCTTCGTCTTCCAAATCATAAGTGCGGGCCAATACTATTTTATCACCTCTGTTTTCTCCACTGACGTCTCCATCCTCATTCTGGTGTGTAGCATTGCCGATACAGAATGGGGTCACGCTGTGTCCAATGTCAGCAACGTGTGCCTTGTCAGACAACACGTCTCCATTTGTCTTCTGACACGTGTCTTTGACGACATGCTCTAAACATAAAAGCTCCGTTTTTGGTTTTCTGTCACGTGTCATCGTATTTGGTGTTGTGCTGGGATTTTTTATGTCTAAGTTGTCTGCCACGCCATTTCTGCCCTCGTTTTGGTCTGCTGTGACATTGTCATTTTCATTCACACTTTTTTGATTTTCGTCATTCCTTTCACCAAAATGGGTCAGAAGTATTTGTTCTTTACACATAGCTACATGCTTTGTTGTTTCGACTCCTTCTCCAGCTGTTGAACGAGCAAATATTATGTATTTGTTCTCTTTCCTGTCCATGACTTCCTCCTCGACACCACGGTGTATATCTCTTCCATCACTGCCCCGACATGATTTTGTGCGGTCTGGGTTTTGTTTTTGCCCAAGCAGACGACGTTGTGATTTTCGTTGTTTTATAACTTTTTTATGTCTCGTCACAACGAGCGTCATCCTCTTCCTGTTACCTCCCTTGCCACAGACAAAGTTGTCCCTCTTTTTCTTCCTCGGGTCATCTCGCGTTCCCATGTAACCATGACAACATTCTGATGGTTGCAGTGATCTCCCTTTGACACTTCCGTCCGATTTGACCAGACGCTTTGCTTTACCATAAGAGGCCAATTGTCTGTTATTGAAACCAAAGAACCTAGCCATATCTGATCCAACGGCCTTGCTTTTATCAAAATCACTCGACTGTTCACGTGACCTTGTTTGCGACTGTCGTATTCCTGGAGATGCTCTCCCACGCGTTAGACCATCTCTTTTAGCCCAGTTATTTACCTGAGTTGCCTCCCGTTGTTGATTTGTATTTTTCTTTCCAAAACCAACTGAATGTGTTATTTCAGATCCCGCTCCATGTCTAGCCTTCATGTCAAAAACGGGCAGCGGACGTGGGCAAACGATATCACCATTTTCCCTACAAGAACCATGGACGCTTCTTTCAAAGAGTCTTTTCCCGGGAGCGAGACACCAACCAGCGTCATAAAATCGGGAACGTGTACAAACTATGGCGATCCTCATCTTTGTAGATCCTAATGGTTTGGTTTTACTTTGTCGAAACAAACTTCCTCTTTGTAAAAGGTTGACTTTCAATCTTTTTTCACGGAGCATGCCTGGGACGGATTGATTACGATATTTTGGCCGGATTTTTCGTGACATTTGATATTTCGTATTGGGAATGTCACAGATGATATTATCTGTGTTATAATTTTTTTCTGGAGCAAACTGTGACTTTATAGGACACTCACTCGAACCGGGACGCCTGGCCAATTCTGAATCTCCATCATCTGCTAATTGTTGCTGTTCGTTGTTGGTCGGTTGAAGAGTCTGACTGGAGTTTCCTCTGTTTATGACGGTTTCGTGAAAGTGGACGTCACTTTGACTGCTGCTACAACGTTTCCCTTTCGTGTCAACGTCAGAATGAAAGGATATGCTATGCGTTGTTCGTGTGCCCTTCCTTGTTGTGCATCTGCTTTGGTTGGTGTCGCTGTGATTCGTCCACAGTGCCTTGATATTAGAATGAGCAGATTTGCTTTGTTTCGTGTCTGTGTCATTCCTCTTTGAGTTCATATTACACTGTAAGGATTGACATTGCTTGATATTTATATTATTATTCCTTTTTAAGTACGTGTCAGATTGTAATGATTTGCATTGCTTGATGTCTGTATTATTGGCAAATGTCTCCACGTGGTTGGGATTCTCGATATCCTCATCAACATTGTGCAAATCTTTTGTGGCGCTGTGCCCAGCTGCACCCTGTAAGGTAAAATGTCCATCGGTGTCTCCGGTTTGTTTCACGAACCATGATACTAAATCACTGCCACCTTCAGACTTCGTGTCATATAAGGTCTTCGTGACCTTGGACTCGTCTGACGCTGTGACGTCATCACTGATGTCATCATACCGCCATTCGACTGTGAAAGTATAGTCGCTTTTTACAGAATGATCGGATGCGTCGTCCAAACACTTGTGGTCATCATCATGTGGCTTCACGTCTGCGAGGCTCGACGACAAATTAATGGAGTCTGCGATGGCGTTTCCGGTGGATGAAGGATACACATTCGTTACGCATGCGTGGGTGGCTTCACCCAATTTCGCTTGATCCCTTTTCTTAAGGAACCGACAAGGCAAAGAGGGTTGGATTTTGCCACGGCCAAATTGAAAGGGTCCGAGTGAATCAGTATCGAACCAGTCCAAACTGGATTGACTACTTACGACAGTCCCATTGCGTGGTCGTGTCAATGGGGATCCACTGCTTATCTCATCACTGTTTAACGGCTGATGATCTTTCAAGCTTAAAACGAGCTGTTTGGTCTCTCTGGTTGATTCTTTATTTCGGTTTTGGTTTTTACAAATAGGGGATGGTTGATGATTTGTGTTGCTTATCGAGCCATCAGACATTTCCGGTGTTGGAATGTTATTTAGTTCTTTCTCTTCTTTCGTTGCTATGGGGTTTACTTTAGTCTCCTGTGAATTTTCACGCCACCCATCCGCACAAGACTGTACAAGGGCGTCATCTAAAGAATTTGGTTTGATTTCTTTCTCCTGTGTGTTTTCATGTCGATTTGAATCATCCCCATTTGCTCGGGGTTTCGTTTGGGTCCCATTCTTACCCTTCTGTTTATCTTTGAGGTTTTGCGATTTCTTTGGTTGCAGAACAGATCGTATCTTATTTCTGGAGGCAATGGTTTCTTTGGTCAGGACAGACAGGAGGAGACGTTCTTTGCCTGTAGGATGCAGGCACTTGGCTCTTGCTGTCTTCTTATTTTCCTGTTTTTCCTCAGCACTAGCACAGTCTGTAGTTCCCTCAGAACTGAGTTCGGAACCTTTTTCCTTACAATATTGGAACCCAAAATCTTTCTGTTGGCGGCGGCATCGGCCATGTTCTGTCCTCGTTTTAAAACTTAAGTCATTGCAGCCGGTGATGGATTTAAATTCTTGCTCTTTACTCTCCCTCCTGCGAATTTTACTTCTGATATAAGTTTTAAGATTTGGAACTGGACAATAGGTGTTGAGTTTTAAACATGGTTCATTTATTTGGTGATTTTTGTTAGACTTGCTCTGACCATCAGCCCCTGTGGCAGCCTCACCCAAAAGATCAACGTCCTTGATATCATCGCTCACGTGACCTTTGCCAAAGACGCCATCGTCGTTAACCCCGCCGCCCATCAGGCTACCATCACTGACACCACCCCCAACTATAGCACATCCCATGACACCATCACCTATGACACCACCATCCATGACGTCACTGAGACCACCGCCCACGACACTACAGCCCATGGCACCATCACCCACGACACCATCATCCATGAAACCACAGCACGTGACACCACCGTCCTTTAAACCACCACCCACCACATCACAGCTCATGACGCCACCGTTGTTGAATTCATCGCCTACTACACCAAAGTTAATGACACTACTTCCCACAACACTCCGGCTCACGAAATCACAACTCATGACACCATCGTCCTTGAAACAACCGCTCACGACATCACAGCTTATGACACCATCGTCCTTGAAACAACCGCTCACGACATCACATCCCATGACACCATTGTCCTTGAAATGATGCCTCACGACTCTGCAGCCCATGGTTCCGTCGTCAACGACACCACCGTCCTTTAACTCACCATCCATGACACCGCCCATGATACCATCGTGTTTGACACCTCCGCCCATGACACCGGCGTCCTTGGCAGCACCTCCCACTACATCACCATCCTTGACACCATCGCTAATGACACCATCACCTATGACTTCACCTCCCATAACACCACCGTCTTTGACAACACCTCCCATTACATCCCTATCCTTGACACCATCACCTATGACATCACCTTTCATTACACCACCGTCCTTGTCAGCCAAACCCATAATGCCACTGCCCGTGACACTACCCCTCACGACACCACTGGTCAAGACACCACCGTCCTTGACAGCACCGCCTACTACTACATCACCATCATTGACAGCACCGCCTACTACTACATCACCATCATTGACACCATCGTCGATAACAACATCATCTATGGCATCACCTCCCACGACACCACTGCATATACCATCACCCTTCACGACACAACTGCCCATGACACCACTGCCGCTAGTCGACGATCCTGCCTTGACCGTTCTCAAGCTCCCCGGTGAGCGTATCGACCTTCCCAGCCGGTATGTCATGTTGTCAAAGTGCTTACCATCAATATCTTCAAACCCAACATGGTCAACGATTTTGTTGGCTTCGCAATTTTCACCTTTGGGATACAGAGTCATTCGGTGACTTGTGGAGGTTATTTTGGTGGGATGCAGTTCAAATGTCTTCTCCCCTCCGTCGATATTAAAAGTTCTGGCTAAATCGGGCAAGGTGAATGTGTTGCCAGAAACGACGGATGCAGGGGGACTGTGGTGTTTGTTTGCGGGACAGTTTGACAGTGACTCATTATTAAAAGAGTCGCAAGGATATTTATTCCCGATTGAGTCATTGGTTCCTAAAATCTGGGTCTCCTCGTCAGTCAGTCTCTGTATGTGTGTAACAGACACACACGGCGTGTCTTTCGTTTCTCTTGATGGCCGTCGACTGCCATGTGTATCAGTACGGAATTTCACTTGGTCAGTGTTCAAGTTTGCCAAATCTAAGATCTCTTCTCTTTTTTCTCTATTCCCGGTATTATTCTTGTGGTAAGGAATCGGGGTTGGGATATGTGACACCTTTTTACACACGAGAGGCTTCTGGGCTTCATGTAAGTCATCATCTGGGCTGGTTCTGGTGGGTGCAATGTGGCCGTTGGTTGCAATGTGGCCGCTTGGTACATTGTGATTGATTGATAAGGCAGGTTCAATTTGTACAGTGTGGCGAGTTGGCACATTGTGGCCGGACTGTGCAATGTGGTCGGTTGGTACATTGTGACCGGTCAGCGTAATGTGGCCAATTGGTACGGTGTGGCCGGTTGGTGCGGTGTGGCCAATTGGTGCAGTGTGGCCGGTCGGCGTAATGTGGCTAGTTGGTACAGTGTGGCCGGTTGGTGCAGTGTGGCCAATTGGTACAGTGTGACCGGTCAGCGTAATGTGGCCAGTTGGTACAGTGTGGCCGGTTGGTGCAGTGTGGCCAATTGTTACAGTGTGGCCGGTCGGCGTAATGTGGCTAGTTGGTACAGTGTGGCCGGTTGGTGCAATGTGGCCAGCTGGTACATTGTGGCCGGTTGGTACAGTGTGGCCGGTTGGTGCAGTGTGGCCAATTGGTACAGTGTGGCCGGTTGGTGCAGTGTGGCCAATTGGTACAGTGTGGCCGGTCGGTGAAATGTGTCGAGTTGGTACATTGTGGCCGGTTGGTGCAATGTGGCCGGTTGGTGCAGTGTGGCCAATTGGTACAGTGTGGCCGGTCGGTGCAATGTGGTCAGTTGGTACAGTGTGGCCGGTCGGTGCAATGTGGTCAGTTGGTACAGTGTGGCCGGTTGGTACGATGTTGACTTCCCTGGCATTCTCAGTGATTTGTTTATTCCTAATGACATCATTTCCTTCAACATCTAGTTGGGACTGAGAATGCTTGTCCCCACGTTGTCTATCATGCAATTCTCTTTCCTTAATAAACGACGCGAGTGAGTTGCCGACTCTTCTCGGCAGACAGAATCTCCCATCCGCCAATGCTTGAGGTTTTTCGGACGGCTTGGCCAGATTGGCGTCATTTTGACTTATTTTCCCGCCACCCTGGAAGTGCTTGTCATGGCCTGGGTCATCACGACTCTTGCCACAAAATGCAGAATCGTGTTTGTGTCCTTGGACTTTCTGTTTATCCGTCAACGGAATGGCGTGGCAAGAAGAAATGTATCTGCTGCTCGGTTGCTTCTTTTTCCAAAGATGTTTAGAGGAGTTGACAGTCGTGTCGAGTGTATTATGGAAGCCTGACACGTTTCTAGGCATCTCACTCCCAGGTGCATTCGATATGTCAATATTATTTCTCCGTGTGTTCATCGTCTGGTATTTACAGTTTTGAATGAGCGATGTATACAGCTTGTCTTTATTGGACGCATGGCAGAGCTGTCTTGCATTGGCGTAGATCAATTTGCAATCGATCTCACTAGACGCCGAATTTGATACCATTTTCTTTTCGTTAACATGTCTTACTCTATGGCGGATTGGTTGGCTGCTGGGCAATTTAACCGTTGTCTCATGTCGGTTCAGGTCTTTGTCAACATTTCCCAATGGCGTTTTCAAAGGGACGAACCTCCCTCTCATTGGAGGATGCAGACTCGCCGCTTGGACTTGGCGCCCTGTCATGACATCTTCCATAACATGATTTTTCCATTTGCGATATGAATTATGTAGAATATTATCTTTGAATACTGTTCCGTTGCGACACTTGAAAATTAGATTCGTTTCGTTGTGACCCGCTTGACTGTCATGACTCCCTGTTCCAGCCCCTAAAACATCACGTGACATACATCTACCTGAACTTGTTCCACAGTCACGACTCCGCGTTCCAATCACATCACGTGATGTACATCCACATTGACCCGTTACATATTCACGACTCCTTGTTTCATCACGTGACTTACATCCACCTGGGCCTATTCCACAGCCACGACTCCCTGTTCCAGCCTTTATCACATCACGTGACGTACATTCACATTGACATGTTACATATTCACGACTCCCTGTTTCAGTCCCTAACACATCACGTGACGTACATCCGCCTGTCCCTGTTTTACTGTCACAACTCCCTGTTCCAGCCTCTAACACATTTCGTGACATGCATCCGCCTAGGCCTGTTCCACAGTCACGCCTCCCTGTTCCAGCCATTGACACACCACTTGACATACGCCCACCTGGACCTATTCCACAGTCACGATTCCGTGTTCCAGCCCCTAACACATCACGTGGCATCCCTCCACCTGGGCCTGTTTGCCCAATTGCTTCCATCGTTGTCACAAACGTGTCGTCGTCGCTCCTCCTTCCTCCTTTGTGGCCAGTCTTGGAAAATTTGCTTCGTTTAATTTCCTTCGACGCCTCTTTTTCTTCCACATTGTTGTATCTGAACACATCCAACTCTCCATTCTCAGGCAGCGCGAATCCACAGAGATATACGTTCTCTTGTATACCTGACCTACTTTTGGACACGTCCACTTTCCTCCCTGTTGGAATCATGCTCTTGGTTGTCAAGAGAGCCTCCTCCTGAGATGTGTGATTGTTTCCTCGCTGAGAGGACTGGGTTGGGAAATACCCCTTCTCCGTAACCGGGCCATGGGTCTGGCCTATGGTTTGTAATTCTTTCGTTGTTAGAAGAGGATTCTTTTTCACGTAATCAGCAGGGGAGGTAATATATTTTTTTTGACATTTTCGGAGCGAGGGTGGCCTCCCTTCACACCTGAAAGGCATAATGGTATTATATTAATATTGTGTCCCACAAGTAGACCAAATGAGACGCAAGTCGGGTTTATAGGATATGTTATTCGTTCTTAACCCACAAAGCAGGGTAGCCATGGTTCAATCCATTTACCAAAGCACCAGCATGGAAACACAAACACGATCTCAAATGGCGAACACATAGCTGGAATGTCTATGGATCAGGAAATCAAGACAAGCAGGTGATTAACCTACTTTGATGCGTGTGTATGTAAGTGTGTGTGTGTGCGTGTGCGTGTGTGTGTGGGTGTGGGTGTAATATATAATCATAAATTAAGGCCTACAATTTGAATTAAGTCTCAGCAATTATCAATATAATTATGAATACAATTAGATATTTTGAATTGATGCCCTCTGGTGGACTGGCTAAAACCCATTGGTCTACGTCTAACCATTGACAGAATCCATCAACACACCGTGTTCAAAATAAACACACCGCATGTCAATCTAATTCACTTGGCAACTCAGGACTCAGGGAATAGACGATATTTACCCAAGCAGATGAAATAAAGTATTATTATTATCATCACCATTACTATTATTCTTATCATCATCATGGTCATCATCATCATCATCATCATCATCATCATCATCATCATCATCATCACCATCATCATCATCATCATCATCATCATCATCATCATGTAGAACGGAGGAAAACTACGGAACTCATTTTGATCGATATAAAACCATGAATGTCAAACATGACCCTGTGTGTAGACGACCGACCCCAAACACCCATAACGCATGGCAAAATACAAATGGAGGAATGCAATGGACGAGATTTAAGACCGATAGGTGATCATCCCACTGTGCCCTATGTGGATGACCCTAATACTAATATATTTACGAATTGAATAAAATATAAATACTATAAATAGATGAAAATAAAAAAAACTTACTTGGAAGTATTATGATGGGAATGATTTGTCATCATGGGTGGCGTCGACAGCTGAAATTAGAGAAAATATGAGGTTTCATAAATGGAAATATTTGAGAATGCTCCAAGTTAAAATCATACGTAGCTTATAGAGAGTTGCCAGAAGCCAAGGAACTAAATAAAAACGAATGCAACAAGTGTAAAGCGACTATCAAGAACAATAATGTTTTGGGTCTCTCCTTCGTCAGCTAACAAATAATATAGAAAATACAAACCAAAAAGGAATGTGAAAACAGATCGTTTAAGTCTCAGGGGCGTGTTTTCTGTTCGATGTCTGAAATTAATCTCTATTGAGGATAATATGGAGACGGTGTGAGTATCTTGTAGCTTCCAGGAATATATTTTTTAATGATATATTTTGGGCACTCAAATGAATTCCCCAAAAACGGTGGATCGGTGGACTAATTGGGTCATTTTTCATCATAGTGGTCAGGGAGGAAGTGACCACAGTCAATCGTTTCGGTTCATTGCATTCAGGTCTCGTGGGACCTCACAAACTCAGACTCTCCACCGGGGAACCGTTGGCGCAGTGGCTAAGTCACTCGCCTTTGGTTCGAAAGGTCGCAGGTTCAAATCCTGGTGGAAGCACTGTTGGTTTTTTTCCTCTCAAGACCTTGATTCCACTTTGCTGCGCTGCACTGCGGCTCACGACGCCTGGGTTATTCCGGTCTATGATCAGAATAGACTCTAAAGACAAATTCCTCCCCCCCCCCCCCGGATGAATAAAGGGAATTCATTTTTTTATTTTCTTTTATCATAAAAGGCTACATAGCGATGACTATGATAAACAACTTGGCCACCCATGACCCACATCGATTGAATCATAATAATATGGGAAGGCCACACAAGACATTATCATAGGAATAGAGGGGTGGATAGGGGGAGAGCAATACTGAAATAATATAGACAGAAAACGAGGTACAAACCTACCTTGGATAACTCCTTCGTGGGATCTGTGAACAAAACCTTTGTATTGTTCATCTTGCTGGCCTTTCTGAAGAATTTCCTACTGAATCCAAAGACCACCAGGCTGGGAAAGACAAAACGGCAATGTGTGAAAGGTCAATGATAGTAGTCTGTGTTGTGTCAATTAATTATTGGGGGGGGGGGTGGGGGGGGCGACAATGGTGTGGTTCCAAGTACATTACAAATATTTGTTTTGCACTTGAAGCTACACCATTTTATTTTCATCCTTTTTTTTTTTTTTTTTTCCTTCTCTTTTGCATAACTAATTTTTTGGATTTTAGCTTCTGGCAGTCAGGCCTCATTCCTTCTGTCAATTATTGGGTATACACCAATCTTGTCAAATCGAAAGAATTTATGCACGCTTTTGGTGAATTCATTCTCGTGTTTCGTGGGACGTGAACATCACCCCCAGCTTGTCAGAACTAACCACTGATTCAATGCAGATGGCGTAGATAGAATCAGTATACCAACCAGAAAAATAAAATGCATTTCAAAATTTTGACACATTGTCATTGTTGTATTGCTGACTCTAAATGTTCAAAAATAAATGTTCGGGAAGTGTGCACTTATCTGGTAATTAACATTGGGTTCCATCCAGGAAAAGAAAATAATAATAATAATAATGATGATAATAATAATAATAATAATAATAATAATAATAATAATAATAATAATAATAATAA
>JARFNW010185910.1:0-10000 GCA_031763155.1 Dirona albolineata
AGAGAGACCGAGAAAGAGATAGAGGGGGACACAATGAGATACGCGCAGACACACACACACTGAGAGAAAGAGACAGACAGAGGCGAGAGGGATAGGGGGGGGGGGACAGAGGCACAGAGAGAGAAGGGGGGGGGAGAGAGAGAGAGAGAGAGAGAGAGAGAGAGAGAGAGAGAGAGAGAGATAGAGAGAGAGAGACGGAGAGAGAGACAGAGAGTGCATGCATAGTCATTAAGTCTGTCCAGAGATATTTAATTGATTGAATCACGTAGTTACACAAAAACAAAACAAACCACGAACCCAATACAAAAGAAGCGCGAGGATCATGTTGACTAAATCAATAGATATAAAGATAACGCAAACGGCTGGCTGGTCACAAACATTAAGGACAAAATAACATGTCACTCATCGACCAGAGGCAGGCAGTCTACTGTGTTGGAAGTGAAAGGCCAGTGGGTGGTTGGTGGGTGATTAGCATTAGCATCAGCATTATTATTCATAATAGGATGTGGTGATAGTCTGTCATGGCAAAGGTCGTGGGTTCGAATCCATTTTCCCAGTCACTTCGTTGCTTCTCTTGTGCAAGAAGAAACTATATTCCAATTATTGCCTCACTCGACCCAGGTGTAGTTAAAAAATATGGTACCAGCTTGCAGCTGGGGAAGTAATCTGCGACAAGCCAGCGTCCTATCCAGAAGGGTGACGTAGCGTCACTCTGTCAGCTTCGCGCTACGGAAACCGGGATGTGCACCACCAGTTTTGTAGGCCTCAAGGCTCGAAAGGACTTTACATGAGGACAAAATAACATTTCACTCATCGACCTGAGCAGGCAGTCTGTGTTGGAAGTGAAAGGCCAGTGAGGGGTTGGTGGATGATTAGCATTAGCATTCATAATAGGATGTGTGGCGTGTGGTGATGGACTGATTGGATTATCTAGGCACACAGGAACTCCATTGAAGCCTGGGATGTGGATGTAACGTTACAGGTTACGCTATCAACTATCATATCTGCATACTTCACTCGTGGCATCGGTGTGTGGTGAATCCACAATGAGGCTCTTCTTCTTCGTCTTTTCCTTCTTCTTCTTCTTCTTCTTCTTCTTCTTCTTCTTCTTCTTCTTCTTCTTCTTCTCCTTCTTCTTCTTCTTCTTCTTCTCCTTTCTTTAAGATGCAAAATGCATGTCTGCCCATTCCTGCAAATATGTTCCATACAGAAATACACATTATAATTACAGACATCGTACAACACATTTAATTTAATTTAGTGCATTTTCAAATGCTTCGAAAGACAAACTGCTGATTATATTATTGGCGAGATTGTTCCAATCGGTGATTGTGCGGGGAAAGAAGCTGTGTTTGTATGTATTTGTCCTTGCGTGGGGTATTACGAATAATTTGTCTTTCAAGGACATTGTATGTGCTGGCGGTGAAGGTGTTTAACCCTTTTACTGTTGACCAACAAATGTTATCTGTCACTCAGTATGTTCTCGATAATCTTAACGACAACAAGAGTACCATTCATTAATTGTAACCACAATCTTTGCCAAACGGTAATTATCTCGACCATCACAATCCACGTTACCTTTATGTTATATTAATGCCAATGAAATACACAACTCACGTGTCAAACTTGTTTTGTGTGTATTTGCCAGTGAAGGGGTTAATATCAATGAAATAGAATCTCACGAGTTTAGCGTTTTGTGGCATGGGGGGGGGGAGGTTAACCAGAACACCTGTTACCGACTGCATTTTGTTTTGTTTCATTGATGGAATAGCTAATTGGCTGACTTTAATATGTTAATTGTTAAGTGTTAGCTGTTCGTTGTTAGTTGTTAGTTGTTAGTTATGAAATAAAGATGGTGTTTGAAAGAATATTGTTTGTAAGCTTCTTTCAATCATGAATTGAACACTCTACATCACCAGATGTAATGATAATGTACAGTTATATAACGCTTATTCACGATCATCACCATGCTCTAAGTGCTTTACAGTAGCACATTTTCCTCGAGAAAGCAACGGAACATTCAACACCTAATACGCCACACGCTGCCTGTTAGGCGCGATTACAATTTTTGGACAAGGACAAACGCTGCTTACAACCATACAAGACATTTCGAGCCTTGAGGCCCATAGAGCCGGTGCCTATCCCGGTTTCCCTAGCGTGAAGTGGACCTAGTTACGCTCGACGCTCTTCTGGACAGGACGCTGGTCCATCTCAAATTACTTCCCCAGCTGTAAGCTGGAACCCATTTTTGCACTTGGGTCGAGTGGGGCAATTGGATTAAACTTGTTTTTCCCCAAGACAAACAATGAAGTGACTGGGACAGGGTTCGAACCCACGCCTTCGCTATGCGAGTCCGCACAGCTCGTCACCAGGGACATACAACCAATACCATAGCCGGACCAACCCACAGAGTTGACAATCAACCAAGAGGCGCACTACTATCAGCTACCATGCCGCCACGCGTAAACTCTGATTAAAGACGTGAACGTGAAAAAGAAGGAAGGTTCCAAACGCAAACAATTAAACCATTCTGGCACCTTTTTCTTTTTTACTTGACGCCTTCCAACATTTCAGTCTTCAGTCGTGACACAAGGATCCAGGGTCACTGCGTACACAAATGCCTCTCCCATCAAAGGTAGGTGTGGGGATAGGATCGTCTGTACTGGATGTCATTCGGTTCGGTTCCAACTACCAACCTGATGTTAAATTAACGTTATTTTGGTGCAATAATTAAGTTTGCATTTTGGCACCCAGTGTTGTTTTTTAAATAACTCTTTTCATTATCCCTTTAGAAATCAGTAATAATATAATGTTACTAATTCTAAAAAGAACAAATCTTTATGTTCGCCATTTATTTATTTCAGTTCTGTTGACTTTTCTAATTGAAAATAGTATCACGTTGATTTGATTGATTGTGTCAATGTGATTGTAATAAAAATAATACTCACTTTATTCATCCCAGGGGGGAAATTTGTCTTAAGGGTCTATTCCGAGGGTAGACCGGAATAACTCAGGCGTCAGCCGCAGAGCAGCGCCGCAATATGGGATCGAGGTCTTGAGGAAAAAAACCAGTGCTTCCATCGGGGTTTCAACCTGCGACCTCTCGAACCAAAGGCGAGTGACTTAGCCATTACATCACCTGTTCTGTACTAGTAGTACTATCATGCATGCCTTCAATACAATAGTACAAGTTTTCTAGATTCTTTTCCCCCACAATTTGACGTCACTATTCGGGAATTACCGATTTTGATGATATTTTGTGTCCACTTTGATGCCCTTTAGATCGGTAATTTCCTATTACATTAGCATTTCGTCGCCAAATTTTCCCAAAATAGAACGCCTTTGCGTTTTTCAATCTAAGGGATTTCCTCAATTGTTTTGTTTGTTCTGTGTGTTTCCGCTAGGCTGACTGACAAAATTAGCGTTACTTGGGATAAAACACAAGAGGAAACACCCCCCCCCCCCCTTTTCGCCCCTCCTCAGGAAACAATACAGCCGGCTTGAGAGAAAACATAATTTTACACGACTGCATTGAAAGAGACGAACGAGACGCGTATCGATCAACTGCTCTCCCGTGGTGGACATGGTTAATCTAAATATCCGAACGAAACAACCGAAGGAAAACAGTTTGGTCATATTGTCCTGGTTGGGGACACAACAAAAACAATAACACCACCAACAACAAATGAAACAAAACAAACAAAGACAGTGGGTACACACGATCTATTTATTGTCCTACCCTTCGCCTTCTTGGTGTTTTACGACAATGACAACGTCGTAATGGTAACGTTACATCGCAGAACGTAGCGACTTTGCGATTCCCCCCCACCCCCCCCACCCAACCTGCCCTCTGAGTACGATCAGAGATAAAGATAAAGGTGCGTTTATAGTCTGTACAGCGTGTTTCGATACCTTATACCCCCCCCCCCCGGCCAGCCAAACTCAGAAAAGATAGGACAAAACAAATGAAATAGGCTTCAACGGAAATTATTTGCAATCTCAAATCCAAGATTTCATACATTTGTCTAAATTTTTAAAGTCTCTTTCCATGTCCGTATTTTTGCCTTTCGTTTTGCGACGTATTCCACCCGTACTTTGGTTTGAAAAATTGCTACCCTAGATTTTCCTTACATCCCTTTCCATGTCCGTAACAGTCATCTGTATTACCACTTTCCACCGTATTACGACCGCTGTTTTCAAAATTCGGATGGGGTAGCGATATTTGTCCGTTTGTCACCCTTGTTATGGAGCCGAATGCATCCCTCGGGGAATTTCGTCTATCTTCGTTAGATGTTGTTACCTTTCACATCTTGTTGATACTAAAAATAGTCGTGATGCAATGAATTATTTCATAAATTTGAAGAGTAGCTGATCCGAGGTTCCCAAAATAGACTACTCTGGTAGTCTCGAGCTGATCACAGACAATCATTTATATAATCTAATCAGTTGTAATCACTAGGGTAACTAACAGCAAATTGTTTGCTAGTAAAATGTATGGACCTCATGGTACATTGTTGTCCAATTTGCTGGTAAAGGTATTTGGACGCAGTGGGCTCAACATCTGCTCGTCTTTAATTCCTGATGCAGTCTTTTTAGCCTTGTGTTAGATGATGAGTGGTGAAGTCCTCATTGACATTTTGATTTACTTCCATTTGTCATGTGCACCCTTCAGAGCTTGGCATATGGCTGGCTCGTACCCTGCTTCTTGCGGCATGAAGGGGACTCGATAAACAACAACAACAACATCTATTCAGTTGTAATGTCAACAAAGAAATTAAAAATGGGGTATACGAGAATTTAATACAGCTAGCCAGGACCAACCCTGCCCTTTATGATGCTACTCTTTATTAATATAAAGGTTGTTTATTTGCAAAATATCATCTGAAGGAAACGTTTTCAATGAGAATGAATTAACAATAACTGCTTTGTGGAAACCATTTCGCTCTCACAGTATCTGCATTGTTTTGATGAACATTGAAAAGATGGGTTACGTTGCTAAAATAAGGACATGGAAATGGAAAATACGGAAGACTTACGACCATGTTTCAAAATTGTTTCAAAATTGTTTCAAAATGGTCGTAGAAAATACGGACATGGACATAGGCCTTTAGTTTGTCTACCATCAGTTTTTCTAAAAGTACCCAGTCGAGAAAAATCCACTTGGTGTGACTTTAGTAGAGCTTGTGTTTGAATGCTGTTATAAAAGCGGGTGGTTGACATACTAAATATTGAAATAAATGAATGTAATTTTAGATTTGAGGCCAGGAATAGTTTCTGTTGACACCCATGTCATTTGATTTATTAGATTTATTCTGAGTTTGCCCTGTTGTACCCTCGTATACGTTCAGGCCGTGTCGTTCAAAGGCTTTCTCAGTAGAGTAGCGTTTCAGGCGCATCATACTAACATATTGGCATGCAAAACAAAAAAGGAGGGAAAATGGTATAGTGTCAAATGTAAAACAAGTGACAAGACAAAGAACGTTTCAGGTATCCCCTTCATCAGCCAACAAACACAGAAAACTTAAAACAAAACACAAAAGTACAGCAGCCTAAAAATAAAATTAGATTCTATTCGGATTTTAAGCTTCTGGCAGCCCTCGTTCCTTAATATTTTGGTTCTATCTTTCTCTGCCCTCAGCCGGGTACTCATTTATACCGGAGGCAAGTAGGTAAAAATAAAAATGAATCAAAACATGCGCAAAGAGCACTTCCTGTCTTGTCTAGATTTGCTAGGATTCAAATCCATGATCTCACGATCTCGAGCCCAGCGGCCTAACCACTCTGCCACTGACACAGTCCGTTCCACTTCTCGTGCGCACGCGTTTATTGCTATATCTTCACAACCGTCCGATGGATTTTAATGATAATTGTCAGGAACACTTGGATTATCAGCGACGTTCAGTAGAATTTGCCATGGTTACAATATCATACTTTAGGAATTTTCTTCTATATAAGCCGGCAAGCAAAAAATCACAGCACCAGATTTCGTAGCTTTGGAGGAATTTGTGATATTCCGTGCACACTGGACTTGGAAGGGCTATAATAATAGCAAGTACAGAAAGGTCATACTATTATGAACTCTGTCCCGGCAATCCCCCGGTATTGATGAGTGTGAGCAGTCTACTAGAATTGGGTACATATTACAAAATAGGCAAACAGCACAGTAGATTCTGGGGCCGTATTCACAGACGCTACGTTAACTGATAAGACTAGTGTGCATGTTAAAAACCACTATAATCACATTGTGTTGTGAGTAGACTACAATGCAATATGAGTGTGCCAAAATATGCTAACAGTTAACGTATGGTCTAATTCGGTCCCTGATCTTCAATCATCAAATTCCAGGAATATTGGAAATCACTCAGATTGAACAAGCCAAAGGCGTTCTATTTTTGGTAAAAAAAGGCATCAAAATGCCGATGAAATAGGGATTTACCGACCTAGATAAAGGGCATGAATATTGAACACACAGTTCAATCAATTCTTTGGTTCTTCATGAATAGTGCTATCAAATTATTGGAATAAATAATCTAAATATAACAGTGTGGGTATGTATGTGTGGGAGTGGGGGTGTGTGTGTGTGTGTGTGTGTGTATGTGTGTATGTGTGTGTGTGTGTGTGAGTGTATGTGTGTGTGTGTACGTTTGTGTACAGTAGGAAAGGCAATCGCCAAGTTGTAAGTTTCTTAAGCAGGGGAATGTGAGGGTTAGGTGGTTTGACTAATTTAAGCGGAGCCATTTAAAAGAGGTAAAAGTGCGAAGGTCAATACGGAATGCCGGTGGCTTAAATTCATTTGAATCAGCTCCCACCTACATCCAGGTTAAAACAATATATAAGTAGTCCGTATTTTCGTACCAGAACTATACACCTCAATATATCCCCCAGCAGGCCGTGTCATTCCATGTCCTTTTCAAGTCCAAGAGGGTCGTAGGCCACAATTGCCTGGAGAGCAGTATTGCATGCAGCCTGACTGTTAGGCACATCATGATAACATACTGACAATATCTTTCTCTACCTGTAGCTGGGTAATCATTCGAACTTGAGTCAAGTGAGGAATGACTTTGTAAAGAGACTTTCCCAATCACACATCATCGGTAACTCAGCCTTCAATTTTAAGATATTATCACAACTCATCACAACATTGAAAGGTTGGCTCCCAATCTAAAAAATGAAGTTTTTTTCCCATTAATTTTTATTTTCTATGACTTTGTTTGCGGCGATGCACTTATTTTATTTCGGTCTTTGTTGGTTATATTATTACCCTAAAGACAAAGGGCCCTTGTGGACAAAATGTCAGACATAAAGGGATTGTATTAGCGGCTACCTAAAGACAAAACAAGATAAAACAAGCGACGTTTCGACCAAATGCCTTTGTCAAGCGGCGACACAAAGGGGGACAATAGTTACAATTAAAACACAAAGGGGAGAACAAAGGCCCATGGAACAATGATGATATTAAGGAATGGGGGAGGGGGGGGGGGAGGAGGAGGGAATGAGAAGAAATTGGCGGAGGAAGGGTATTACGGAAGAAAATTAAAATAAATAGGTAAAATCAATTATCTATATAATCACTTGGCTTTCCATCCTTGTGATCAGCCTTCCGAAGAGTCAAATCAAAATAATTTGGACAAAGATAAAAACTAGGGTATTTATGATTTTTGAATATTTATTTAAAAAAAAGAATTATTCAACTTGACTGGCCATACCACCTAGACGCTGTAAACATTAATACTGCATCATTTCCCCTGCTTTGAAACGGGAGCACAGAATGAAGATATTTTGGTGCAGTATTCATTACTTATTGGAGGAAAACCACAAACTATTTATTTATCCCCCCCCCCTCCCGCTTGTTTGTTTCTTTGTTTGTCTTGACAGTGTGTAGAAATTGAAGCGGACAATTAACTGCGTAGACCTAGAGATAAACAAGAATGTTTTCCCGTCCCAAGCGGTCGTGACCTTAATGTCAAATATATATATATTATTATTATTGTTATCCCATCGCTCGGTTCGCATTGCCACCGTAATGAAAATAGAAGGAAAATCAAACCGGTGTTTATATCCGAGAACAATGTTTATGTGAGGTCAGCGAGAAATAGGTCTACAGAGACGCAGGATGTGATGTGCCAATTTCGATCAGTTTGTTTTCCGCTTGTCAAAACTTTCTGAACTAGTGGGAGTTGTATCCAGGACAGGGGCATGATAATATTATTAAACTCCTGCGTTAGTGCTGACTCAAAATGAAAACGAAAATCAAAAGCCATGGTAGTAAGGTAAATTAATGTGGTATTTTATTTGTGTTAAATGATTGTGGTATTTGACATAGTTCTTAATTGAAGTGTTTAAGCTTACGGGGAGATGACTTTCGCTTCTTGATGATATTGATTCAAAAGTTGGCAAAACGCGAGGGCCACCGAGCGCATCCACCTAGCCTCTATGCCAATACGGCTTTCCCTCTCACGTGACGAAATAATCGATTCTGACTGGTTGAGACCAAATGAGATACGTTTTGTTAGCAATCTGCCATTTTGTTTGTGATGAGTATGAGCAGGCCGATTCCAATGGACCCCATTATATTGAATTCCTATCCGTTCTGTGTCCGTAAAAAAACATAAATGATCAATTGTCATTGCTTTGGTGCGATTTAGTGCACACTCTCCTCTCCACCAAATGATTTTTATCCATCTCGAATCAATCATAAAACAATGGCGATGATTGGTAAATTTTGAAATAATTTGTTTCTGCAAGCTAGGCCATATTATACTACGCGTAGTTTGACAAGGAGAGGAGTTGACTGACACCAGTCCCCAGACCCCCCCCCGCCCCCCCCCACACACGCACACATGACATCATAGTCATGGTAGTCATTGTAGGAGAACTTCTACCGTGTATGTCTTAATAAGTCCATTTGTCTTACTTGAAAAGTATAATATATTCTTCCAAAGTTGAAAATTAACACAAAAAAAGAAGAAAAAAAAGTGAGCAATCAAAAAACAAATCGATTTTGCACAAAATATCGTTGAAATAAGGATTTACTGTCACCGACCTAATGAACATCAATTTTGAACTTACAATTTCATCTTCTGTTTGTTACATTGTAAATAGCAAAGTCTATGTCTATAAAATCTCGTGCAGGTTAAAATGTGGCACCTGCATGAAGTGTAAAAAAGCTAGATCTATTTTCTTACTCGCTTTATTTAGCTATCCCCCAAAATCATCTCAAAAAGCAAAATCACGTGATTCTAATGATGGTATGATTGTGGCGTTGGTGGCCGAGCGGTTAGGTTACTGGGCTCGATATAGTGAGATCTCGGCTACAGGCGGATAACGATATTGTCAGTATGTTAGTACGATGCGCCTAACATGTTGGTTTAATGTGTGCTTGAGAACGACTTTGAAACTCTCGCTGGTAAAGCAAACAGTGGAGTAGCTGCAAACCATCATTCTTACAATATCGTTCACAGTCTGTGGCCGGTAATTCATTCCCACAATAAGTCAATAAATGAGAAACATTTGTGTAAAGATTCTTTTTCAGGGACTAAACGTCGGGTCGAATATTTTCAGGATTAGAATCAGGGATGTCTCGGTCTCGAGTATATCGTATCCTAACCACTCGGCCACTGACGCCACCTAGCCGATATCGATGTGATTCTTTTCATCCTTTTACGTTTTTTGTTATTTTTCGTTTCTTTTTTTTCCGGTAACATGTGTTCCTTTTTTTTTCTTTCTCCAATTGCCCCCAGTGACTGCCATGCCCAGAACATGAACTGGAGGACCGGTGGCCATCACTAATGAAGGCGGAATCTTGACAGGGCTGTGGGGGATTTCTCTCCCCTTTCCCGGCCACGCCTCAATCAGGAAGGTCTTATCAAACATGCGTACAACATGTTATTGTTTCTCTCAGCAGTTCTTTCTTTTTTGTTGTTGTTGTTAAATTACATAACATGTTCCAAGCCCGTGTTGTTATACATGTCAAAATCATCGTCGTCCAATACATTGCAGC
>JARFNW010185910.1:15000-16729 GCA_031763155.1 Dirona albolineata
GGTACCCTGTGTTAAATTGCCATTAATTACTTAGTAGACAGAATGATAGTGGGATAATGTAACAGTGGCAGTGAGAGACAAGAACAGAAAATAGAAAATAGATTTTAGTCGACCGGGGGAATCGAACCCATGCCTGCCATTATGGCTACTCCGCCTCGCCGTGAACAGAAAACCAGCCCTCTACCTCTGAGCTAATCCGCCATTTATCTTCATTCATTTATTTATTTTCGTTTATTGATTTATTCATTTTTATATCAAGACCTCGATCCCACATTGCGGCGCTGCTCTGCGGCTGACACCTGGGTTATTCTGGTCTACCCTCGGAATATACCCTAAAGAGAAATTTCCCCCTGGGATGAATAAAGGGAGTTTTATTTATTTATTTTATTTATTTTTATTTATTTATTCTTGTTTAAAAAAATAAAATTTATAATAATAATTTTCTCAACCAATATATCATATCCCTACATATTTGTTGAGCAGGTCATGTCTTGATACCTCTCAGGTTTGTATATGATCACATCAAAGTAGAGAGGGCGTTGACACAGTAGCATGGAAAAGGCCTTGGAGGTTTATCAACTCCCCCTTGAGCTAAACAAATCTGTTTATGAACCTTATAATAGAATATTGTCATCAGTCTCATTTTTAGATCAATCACTGGCAAGGAACATAACATGAGCAGGTTGATTGGTGAATATTACACCAGAGAGGTTGTGTATCTTCTAGAGCAGGCACAGTGTTTGGCTCGGAAGATTCGACCCAAAGAGGAACAGAGATGGGAGTTTCATCAGCAGGATGTTTATAAGTGGTCTTCGTCACCTATATATTATGACGGCCTTATAATATGATATCTTCCTCCTCTTCCTCCCCCTCTTCCTCTTCATCATCATCGTCATCATCATCATCATGATCATCATCATCATCATGATCATCATCATCATCATCACCACCACCACCACCACCACCACCACCACCAAGGACAAGCGCTGCTTACTATGCGATGAAACACATCCCTGCGTGCAAAGGGTCTATTAGTGTTTTACCCTAAGGACACAATAAATGCCGATGAGGCAATACATTTCATTATGTCTGGATATCTTCGTGACGGTTTTGGGTCCCATCCGTTTACTAGCCACGATAAACGTTGCTTGACAACATCAACCGTGGAGTAATTGTGGTCACTATTTGCCTAACATGAACAACGCCTATATCATAGTTGTATTCTAATATAACATGTTAATTAATCCCATTAATATTGATAGCCGGCAAAAAAAACCATTAGTTTGGCTTGTGTGTAAAAATTACCGAGACAAACAACTTTCCAAGTGGTGAATAAGGTATCTCCTTATTTTTTTTTCCCGCGGTGTTTTCCGATTAGCAAGGTCAAGTCCCGAGCGAAAATCTTCTAACTCATCTCATAATGATAATATTGTTATGATGAGTGCCGGCTTGCACGTAACCCAATAATATTATTATTCTTCTTCCCAAGGAAGATGTGTCCTCTATGTTTTCGTTATGCAAGTAAAGTTTGTGATTTGTCTTCTATTATTTCGCTTGTAGTGAGTTATAGACCTCTATAGGAGATATTACACAAGGGTCGTTGAGTATCTGCTTTTTTTTGTTGCTTGAGTTGTGATACAACTACTAGTATTGGTGTGAGATTTAAGAACCAACAATACTAAATTATGTTTGATCAAAACGAGTTGCTAAAAATGATACCCTGTTATAT
>JARFNW010186131.1:0-16719 GCA_031763155.1 Dirona albolineata
GAGAGAGAGAGAGAGAGAGAGAGAGAGAGAGAGAGAGAGAGAGAGAGAGAGAGAGAGAGAGAGGAGAGAGAGAAAGACAGAGAAAGACAGAGAAAGAGAGATAGACAGAGATACAATGACATATACAGAGGGCCAGTGGTTATAACAAAGGGTTGAATATCTACGAACATGAATTGAGATAAGTAAAGAAAAGAAGGGACGGGGAAAAGGAAGGCCTCCCAAAGAGGGTGCCAGAGAAGTCATGATTTAGGCCAAACATTGTACAGGAGATATTCAAAACAATTTGGAATTACATCTTTACCATGTATAAATACATATTTTTTTCAAATCAAGAAATGAGAATGAGATGATCAAGATGGGCACACACATATTAATTCCATAGGAACATATTAAAATTTACTTTTAAATATCTTAAACATAATGATAATTCTTAACTTTAAACCTTTCAAAGTCTTACCAAATTTCAATTTAGAAAAAAACCAAAAACCAACAAAAAAACAAAACAAAAAAACAAAAAACAAACAAACAAACAAAACAAAAATAAAATAAAAATTGATCTCTTTCTGTACCTCAATTGCAAACATAAAAAATAATGACAGGTGTGTATCTGTGAAACACCAGAAACCAAAGATAGATAAAACACAAAAAATCCTAATATCTTCTATACATTATATACAGGACATCAATAATGCAAAACATTTATATGTATATAATATATATTAGTGAACAATATATTACACAACTTAATATCGGCCATGTCGGCAGACCATGTATAAATGTATATATTTCAGGTGAAATGTTATCTTTCGATACACACAGAAAAACAACAAAACCAAACCATCCAACCTACAACCTGAGAGGAACCACTACAATTCCATTGTAACTAGTGTTCCAGGTGTATGTATCATTACCACCAAATTGTGGGACCTTTCTGGTATCAACCTATTCATGAACATCACAAATACAACCAACATAAATGATAAGAAACTTGTTAAAACCAGGATTATTTTGAGAGGAGGTATTCATAAAATGATTTGCTTTTGAAAAGGTGGGGGAAATAGTTGTCCTGGAAGTCCATATATAACTTGTGAAAAGTATGTCACAACAATTCTGTATCTCATTACTTTGTTCACGAAGGTTGCAATTGGAACCTGTGTTACGTTTCTATCATTCTTACCTTTTGAAAATAACAAGATTCAAAACATCATCACACATTCAATTAATATATTTCCAAGACAGTCTGCGTGATATTATTTATATAACTTGTGAGGTCGTTTTCTCAGGCTATTTAAAAACTAAATGAAGGGATAAAATGGCAGTTTGTAATGAAAAGCTGTATACTACAGTGAAGGAACCAAAATGACCCCACCCCATTAACCTTTTTTAACGAATCCAACAACATAGATTTTGTATATTCTGTTTACTTGTAACTTTAAGAATGCCACCAGGATAAAACTGATCACAGATAGTAGTTCTGTTGTATCGAAACAGCCAGCTTTTATCATGTAAATTTTTGAATCATGAGAGATGTATGACTGGACTGCCTGCTGAATAAATTCACACACAAGCATGCAAATTCACACATTTACACGCAGAGTTTCTCATTGATTTCACTCAATAACAGGAAGAGAAATTTAACCACAACTCTCATTTCCCCACCCAGCTACATCCACACACTGTGACCATCATACCCAATGAGTCCATTCTTCCATTCAATGAGTAATGCTTCAATCAATGAGAAAAGGGGAGGGGTGAGGGGGGGATATTTAAAGTAAGACCAAATATAGTTGACATTTTGGTACTCACATTTACATTAAATGTATCATAATAAAGGAAATATGAAAAGTGAACAAATGAGTGGAGATGATTTTAAAAAAAAAGTTTATATATAAAAAAAGAAAAGGACACATAATTAGCAATATTACAGTGACACCAACAAGGTTATGGTAACATTACTTTTTTTCTAGTACAAACAAGTAACATTATATCATCAAAAATAATCTTTTACATTTCAAAATCTTTTCTTTAAAATGGTCAAATTGATGCCTACAAGCCAGTTGTAAGCTTAAGATAACAAAATGACAACAATTTGAGATATGTGTGAGGGGGATATGTGATATAAAAGGTGGATGGATGTTTGGGGGGGGGGGGGTTACAATTTTAGAGGTGGTTGTGTGTTTAGGGGGAGGTGTGTGATAACAAGGGTGGATGCATTAATGAGGGTTTGGCAAGCAGGGTATTTCAGAAAATGGTTTGATTGATGTTTCACGAGATATGAGGTAAGAAAAAAAGTGTATGTTTTTGCGTGTATGTCACCTGTATGAAGGGTCACGTGGAGTGGAGAGGAAGAGCAGACGTGTATGAGTGGGACCTGCTTGCCCAGCAAGTTGACAACTATACATTTTGTGGTTCATTGATAAATGAAATATAATTAAATAAATGCTTTGATTGTGCGTGTTGTTGATAATTGGCTAACTAGCTTATGTGGCAGGTTCAACAAGTGTATTGACTCCTTTGTGGATCAATTCCAACGTGAAGATATAGGTCAACAGGGCCGTTATATTTATAGAGGGACATATCAAGCTTGGAACAGATAATTCTAAAATTGCCAATCGTTGTCATTATCTTATTGCCGATTCTAGTAGGAAAAAAGTCTCTTGGCCGGAAGTATGTACTAAATTGCACCGAATAAGTAGCAATTACTTGGAAATGAATCAATGCAATGGGTCCATAGTTTTCCCAGTTAGTGATGGCTTTTATAACAAACACCAGTCTCATCAAAGCCATTTAAATCAGCCTTTTTTAAAGCATCTCTTTTGAATTTTGAATATCTATTGATTTGCATTTAGGAACTGTCTGCGTTTCTTGAGTTAACCATTCTAATACAAATTTATCTGTATAAATGATCATTGATAAGACACAAAAGAAGGATTTGGAAACTGGTGTGATAACAAACATTTTTAACTCTGACAAATTTTGCAACTATGCGCAATAAAAGTGTGGTGATCACTTAATAGTAGTTAGAACACTGTTCGTTTCAGCTTGCTTGCTTTGTCTGACTACTGGGCAAGCATGTTATAAATATTGATCAAACCATCATTGCTACACAATATAGAGGACAGCCAAGACAGTCGCAATCTTCACTATCTGCATCTGCAGGTGTAAAATTTGGGTCAGTTGAGTATCTTTTTTGTTTGTTTAGTCCAAGCCAAAACTTTGTCAAGCCTGTTACGTCTGGCAGGTGTGATGGTCAAAATGTGCGAGTTGTGCGAGGAGATAGTGGATGATGCATGGTTGTGGTGTACGGAAGGTCAAAGTAGAAACTGGTTGTTGCTCCAAAGATAATATTGGTCCCAAGAAAAATCAAAATTACCTTCACACCCTTTACTGAAAAGAATCTGCCTTCGATTGTTAAGGGAATTTGGTCAGTGCTATCAAAAAGACAAACAGCGTATTCTTAAACTCTAAATTAGATAAAAATGAGAGACAAACAAGATCCTCATAAAATCAAAACTGAGGATACTGAGTTAAATCACCAGGTGATACAACATTATTAGAAATAAAATTTAACCAAAAAAAAAGTAAATTACTGAAAAAGGTAAAAACTTAAAGACAAAATTCTAAGAACAAAAGAAAATATTGACTTATATTATGGAGTGGATGTTTGCATTCTTTCTTTTCAACCCTATGACAAGACCAAATATTGCCTTTATCAGTTACATTTGTTAAAATCCGTTAGTCTCATTGTCTACACAAACTTACAGGCAGATGGTCCCTTAGATTTCAGACAAACCAGTTTCTACTTGCCCCATCTATGTGAGGGGATATGGATGAGGGGGGAGGGGATTTGGGGGAGGGGCGAGGGGGTTGAGTAGAAAGATACAGCTTGGTTGGGAGGTAAGAGTATTGGGGTTGGGGGTAGAAAGACTTTAATGACATGCGGGACAAGAGGTGGAGTGATGTTGTGGAGGGAGTATTCACAGATTTGTTATTATATATATATATTATATTAACACAATTATCAACCACAGGCAAATTTGGACCTCACCATGGGTCCGTTTTAAAAAATATAAAAATCCCACCACAATCATATGGTATTGAAATCACACTGTCTTTATCATTGGTTACTACAACACTGAAATGTGTCTTCACACATTATCAACAACAATATGTACATGGATACAAAGTTCATGTCATTAACAGAAAACAAAAAATAAAATAACAAACAAAAAACCAAACAAACAAAAAATGAATAACATTATTCAATATATAATAAATGAAGTTATGTCCATGAAATAACAAATGAAGAGACAAGATAACACAAGCTGTCAAACCTTGAAATGTTGACATGCTTAAAAAAGATATAAATACCATATGCCGTAGTTTTAATGTTTTGAGTGGGCGTGTTCAAGGGATGAGTCTGTTCGCATGCAATGTTTTGGATGACATGAAGGGATGCGCCGAAACAGCGAAAAGTGTTGGGCAAAATAAATTTGTCACCCGACCCGACTTTCAAGGGTGTGAGGTGAGGCTTACCTCGTCACTTTTTTGAGACATGCTTATCCAAAAAAGGAACCTGGGTTACTGGCTCCTCGAAGTGTGAAAATGAATATTTTGTGTAAAATAAATCTCAACACAGAAGTTATATGAAGGGATAAAACCAGTCCAGCATCTGATTTCTGATATAAAAGGTCATTATATCCATATAACCGTGTGGCAACTGCCTACTCCATAGAAAAAGTAAATGCCATCCATTGATATTGAATCAGAACCTTAACCACCAACTAATCCACTGCTTTCCTTGTGAAAATCCAGTTCCAAGTGGGTTTGTGGTAAGACCTGCCACCTTCAAACCCATCCAAATGCATCCCCCCCGTTATGAATACTAGACATCCTCTCCTCGCTTTACTGGTTACTTCAACCAACAGAATCTTTGAGTTGTAGAAATGCTTGAAGAACGAGTCCATTGAGAAATGTGTGTGATGAATAGCCAAATGAAACAGGAAGTGTAGATAACATTTTTTTTTACCAAAAATACTTTCATCATTGTCATTAGTTAATTCACAAACAAAATTGACTAAGGCTTGTACTACAGATGTAGAATCAACAAACATCTATTGTTGGTGGTAGTAGAAAAATAAACACCAGTTTTGACTGTTATATGACCAGCACAATAGCGACGTAAGAAATTAGCGCAACAACAATTAAATAAGGACAACATCCACTGGCAGCAAGGTGAATTAGCCAAGAGATGATAAGCCAGGATTGCTCTAGGTCCTAAGGCAATGAGATGGCAGTGGTAAAGGGCGGGTGCCATAGTGGAGCCAAGAGGGACGGACCAGACCGCACAACTCTTTTCTACGTCACTAAGTGGTTAACTTTCCTCCTCCATAGGCTCCGACTGTCTCTGTTCAGGACTGAACAAGATTTAGAAGAAAAAAGAAAAAAACAAAAAACAAAAAAAATTATTGAAAGTTACAATCATCAAATTTTACTTTTGCTCAATATAACAAACATCAAATCTTTGAAATCACGATTCATTTTTGTCAACAAACAGAATTATATCATAAATTATAAATCACATCGCTTGAACAGTTTACAATGTAATATCTCTATAAATGATTCAATAAAACACCATAAACTCAATCCTTTCTTCCTTCTACTTCATCTCACACTTCTTTAAAACTTTTCTTGGTTTTAGGCGACAAATCAAACTTGAAAATGAAAATGACAGATAGAATTTGAAAAAATGCTCCCCCTATGGCGTTACTTTAAATGCCACGCTAAATTCTTTCTCTCCGTGTCTCTATCAGCCTACCTTGACTGTTGGGCAGGCACCATACTGAGAGATGCCAGTGCTGAGACAGTATCAGCCTCCTCCTTGTCCACCCTTTGTAGTTCCATAAGGGAATGATGGGTAGTTCCGGCATATCGTTTCACACACGGCCAGTGTTCCGCTGAAGGACAGGATATCATGCGTATAGGTCAACATTTGGTGGAAAGGCTGTCATGGTCTCATTCAGAAAATTGTAATCACATAAATTCAACTTTATCATTCCCTCTTCAAAAACTACTTTCCACTTTAAAGTTTCTACTTCGATTTTACAACTACTGAAGAGTATCAGATGTTTCATTTAATGTGAAATAACAAGAAATGCAAAAATGTCATCAATCTCTCCTGCCTTTTTAAATAACATAATTTTTTCCAACTTCCCTTCTGTTTTTCCTTTCTTAACCATATTACAATTTCAAAACACAACCACATAAATTTAAATCAGGAAGCAATTGTCTGGGTAAACCATCTGAACTACTTACATTGAATCTGTATGGCAAGGTCCAGGGCTTCCACGGCAGGTTTACAGGGAGGTCTCTTCAGTTCCTCTTCTCTGATTGGTGGAAGCTAGGGAAAAGGGGAAGAGGAATAAAACAAGTCATTGCATGAGGTTATAATGGGACTCTGAACATCTCACATACATGCAGTCTTTCTAGCCATGAGTTATGTGATGATGAGTGGTGTAATGTCCTTGTTGGCATTTGGATTTACTCCCATTTGTCATTTGCACCCTTCAGAGCTTTATCAACACATGGCTCGCCCCTACACTTCTTTCAGCGGTATTCAGGGGATGGTATACAGGGGATGGTGTACAGGGGATGGTGTACAGGGAATGGTGTACAGGGGATGGTGTACAGGGGATGGTGTACAGGGGATGGTGTACAGGGGATGGTGTACAGGGGATGGTGTACAGGGGGTGGTGTACAGGGGATGGTATACAGGGGATGGTATACAGGGGATGGTATACAGGGGACTCGATAATGAGTCAAATTCCAACTCTTTAAATCAATCTCAAAGCTTCTCCTCTCATGAAAGTTAAGTTAAAGTCAAGGTCCATAATATAGTCACATACAAGTACATTTAATTCGCCTTTGAACCAAGCTCCTACTCACATCTTCCCCAAGAAGGGCCCGCACAGACACTTCTGCAGAATCACAGATACTTGGGATGTCATAGCCTCCTTCCAAGGCCAACACCACTTTACCGCCTGCCAGGGACATCAGATCCCTTGTCATGTGACCAAAGCCTGTAAAAATAGTGCATAAAATTACATCATTTTCTAACTTCATACATCAAAAATTCTAAACACGATGGAATTAATTGATTTTAAAAAAACCAAACAAAAAAACCCAAACAATATATAAAATATATAAAATAATAAATCAACATAAAATGAAATATATAATTTAATAAAAATGAAAGTAAAATTATTTCCTTGTGAAAAAGGGGGAAATAATATAATACAATTTCGTATTATCAAGTATTTTCACAGAACAAGGTCACTGACTACTTATCAAACTCACGCTTGGACCTAAGTAATTTGTACACCTAAAAGTCATGTATAAAAAAAAAATCAATTACATGAATCTAATAACAACTTTACAAAATATTCTTACATTCTGAGGAAACCTCATATCCCCCAAGTGCAGTAGCGTGCCCTTTTGCAGCATCGTATCCTGCTGACACCAGAACACACTCTGGGCTGAACTCACGAGCAATTGGCATGACTAGGGTTCTGGTAAGACACATGAAGATATGAATTGCAATAAAATATTACTGATATGCTGTGCAGGACTAATAGCACATTTTCTAAATGAAAGAGAAAACTTTGAATGAGAGAAATGATCGATGATCAGCACCTGATGAAGATTGAAGAAGAAACAGATTTGACAAGACGGTAATGTAAATGTTCGATTATACTGGTGCAGCCAGTTATGTCAAAAAAAATGTAATCACATAAATTCCAGCTGCAACTGCCACAGCAGTAATCACACTTAACACTAATAATAGTTTGCCCAGGTGGCAGCTCTCAGTTGTCCTATAACTGAATAGTAACCACCAGGGTAACAGCAAAGCGTTTACTGGTAAAATGTATGGATCTCACGGCACATTGTTGTCCAATTTACTGGTAAAGGTATTTAGATGCAGTGGGCTCATCACCTGATCGTCTTTAATTCCTGATGCAGAGTCTTTCTAGCCATGTGCTAGGTGATGAGTGGTGTAAGTCCTAATTGACATTTGGATTTACTTCCATTTGGCATGTGCACCATTCAGAGCTTGACATAGGGCTAGCCCTTACACTGTTTATTGCGGTATGAAGGGGACTCGATGAACAACTAATAATAGTACTTAACACGACTATAATTCGGGGTGACCTACCTAAAGGCAGCCAGGTACTCAGCATCTCCCATTGGTGGGTTCAGGCTTCCCCCAAATGCAATATTTACATTGAAGCCCAGGCCAGGAGCGTCTCCACATTCTTCAGGAGCTCCTGTGCCCGGGAAAAAATTCCCATTGTCATGACGATGGATGGATATATATAGGATCTTGGGGTCATCATAAAGCATTTTCTGAGTTCCATTGCCGTGATGAACATCCTGAAAGAGAGAGACAATTAGAAGATGATGATGATGCATTTTAACCCAAGAACAAGTTTTTAGTTAAATGCCCTTTTGGACGTTACAAGGTCACATCAAGGGTGGCAACTCTATTTTAAGTCCAATTGTGACAGTACTTGTGACCCAGAGAACATCAAACTCTGAGAGGTCCTGGGATTCAAACCCGGGGCCCCCACATCTCAAAGAAGCCGTGCTAGCCAATACCCTGGGGGAAAGCCCCCACTCCACCGGAAACATCACAGTATAGACACAGGCTAGAGTGAAGAGCCATGTGTGCTGCTTACCCATGTAATAACTGTTGTTATTCAAATCTATTTATCGGAAGTAAACTAGTTATGCCGTTATGGTTATGCAAATTCCCTAGCTGTATCAATCATTACTGAAGACATTGGGTGTTTTCACTGTCTCTGATTAAGGCAAAAAGTCCAGCCAGCTACTGTCTGGACACATCTTTGCTGTATCTGTACAATATTTCCTTATTTCTCATTACCCTGTATCATAAAAGAAAATCATCAAAGTTGACCGACCCATCAGAAAGAAATTTTGTCCCACTGATGGATGTAATACTACCATGCATGCTCCACAGGTTCAGCAAAAAAAATCATACTTGACATCTTGTGACATTAGATCTTTGTTTTCAAGTGTTTTAGACTTATTATCCGTTTCAATCTTCAATTCCTCTTAAAAGCGGCCGCCAGTGGAGTACTTACCCAATCCAAGACAAGGACACGTTTGAGTTTCATTTTTTCTGTCAGTTGTTTTGCGGCAATAGCTACTGAATTGAAGAAACAGAAGCCCCTGGTGAATTGTGAAAAAAAATAAAATATCATCAACATCAACGGCTTTATAAGAAAAGCATGGGAAAAACAATAATCTATTCATAATTTTTCATGATTTTTGATAATTTTCATTATTTTGATATGAATCTGAATATTTCTAATCAAAACCATGAATTTTTCCTTTACAGCACATAGTCATACAATTCCAAAATTTCTCTCTATGATGCAATGACTAATTCTTGATAAGAATTTTAGTGGATAAGGAAAGGAAGAGGTAAAATGAAGTAGCTAATTGTGACTAAATGGCATAAGACATCTCTCAGTCTTGCAAAAATATCAATTTGGGACTCATAAAAACGAGTTGTCTGTATAAATTCTCACATGGGTGTATCTTGTTCCGCATGATGACCAGGAGGTCGTACCAGAGCGAATCCATTCTAAGGGAGAGAACCAAATAAAAATGTATTAAAACCAGATTACATCAAGGCTAAATCATGACATTCAAGTCATCCTCAGAGCATAAAGTATTGTCGATTTCCAAAAAGTGAAATTATGGTTATCTTTAGCAACAAAGAAAAATAAACCCCAGCAGTATTAAATATTCTGAACAGACATTTAACAGTAAAATTACATAGAAGGATGGGCATAAAAGATAAACACAGCACACTACCTTTAGGGATTCAGCAGCAACGTGACATGCCAATTCGATAACAGAGCCTGCAGCCTGAAAGTCAAAATAGAAACATTCAATCATTTCAAGCCCTCGTGATAAGAGATTTTAGTATTTAGAACACAGGTGACATGCACCTACAAAACTATTCCAAATAACTTTTTCCAGTTTAAAAAAATCACAACATTTGTCACCACGTGAGAGACACTCAAGTTCGGGCAGAACATAGATGAACCTAGCAGTGTCAGTACTGCCTGTAAATAGTCTTATAATTGAAGCTGTGGAAAATGGTTATAGTTAGAACAAAAATACAATTTTAAACCACAAATGTCGGCGGCAATGTAATTAACGATATCGGGATGGGCAACAGGTTAGTTTTCAGTCCACGCAAATTATTGGTGATCTGACAAAAATTTACAAACCGTCAAACCAAGTCTCTAACCAAAATATAAATGAAAAAAAACAAAAACGTAATGTGATGAAGAGTGAGGTTAATTTTCTTTAGCAGATATAAAGTTGCTCAAACTATTATTCACATATACAGTATTGCTAACTTGAGGCAACTTACCGTCCGAGCAGCTGTAGAAGTATACATTTCATTCCACACTGTATCAGAGTCAACACCGATTCCTCCACAATATAAAAGGCAAAACTTCTTGGATGAGCTCTCTATCAAATGAAAAGGAAACACCATGATCAAAACGATGTAAATTGATTACATTTGCAAAAACAATCTTTGACTTCATTCATAAATCTATACTATTGTTCACTCCTGAAGAAACTGGTTCAGAAGCAGTGACAAATCTAAACTTGTGCATCAACTAAAAAACCTGGAATACATGAAGAGTCATGACAATTAATGAAAATCAACACAACATTACACTATGATCCATTGAATTAAACTAAAGCTTACCGTAAAGTTTCTGTCTATGGTAAGGATTTCCCCCAAATATCAAGGAGTATTGTTCTGTATGACAGCTCTGGAGTTCTTCCACTGTGGCTTTGCGTGTACGGATTTTCTAAAAGAAAGGAGAAAAAAACCAATTCATTTTATTATTCTTTCATATTTGATAGGTAATTCTGTACACAATGACTTTCACTGTAAAACTCACACCACAAAAAAAAGTCAGATTCTGGTGTAAACATTGTCATATCTCTGGTCCGGTCCTTCAAACTTTAAGTCTTGAGGCATGAGAGATACCTGTTAGTATAAAACAAAATAAAAACACACCCAAAAACGCAACTCATACTCACAGGTTGATATTGCTTGAAAATAAAATTACACAAAAATTCAATGTTGCATCAAAGTAGAAACAAATTTTCTCCTTACCTTTGTCTTCAACATGATTGATCAAGGTTATTCCTCTTTAATTTTTTTACTTTAGTTTTGTCATTTCTATGATAAATGATTGTCCAAAAATGATGTCAAACAAAAATCTAAGCAACAGTGAAAATCGCTGGGCGTTTCAGATTTTTTCTGGTATTTTGTTGTTCTAGCTTCTTTTGTTTTTTTCTGCAATTTCATTAGTCTGTATCTAACATCTGTTTTAATCATCTTACCTGACATCGGCTCTCTAGTCCTGTCTCAGTCAGGCGCATCCAAATACTGTGGATACGTCCAGCATGCTCCAAGTGGTTGTCGTTGTCCTGGCATGTACATCGATGTTTCAACATGGCTGAGTCATAAGCCAAACCTGTGGGGAGGGAGCCGACAGTAAATTTATGACTGCCTAGAATACTTGACATTAACTTGAAACATTAATTATTTCACATACTACAATATATTAGCTCTAGTATGTTAAAAATTCCCTTTTCTTATTTCTTCTACATCAATCTTGGCATTTGATCAAATAAAATATATATTGAATAAACTTGTAACCATAAGTCAAATTCAAATGGAAAAACCCCAAAACTTCACACTGAGAAAAAAAATGCAATTTCACTGCAAAATAAAAAAATAAAATGACGGATAATCTAAAGTGTAGTAACAATTCATAACCAACATTGTCATGAAAATTACCAGACATAAATGAGATCTGAATAGGAAAAAAAACCTGTCTGATCCTCACCTGTGGTAAATTTATAATTGACAGGTCCTGTGTCCTGCGATGACTGAGGTGGGACAGAGAAAGTAACCAGAGGGCTGGACTGTGTACGTGATAAAGGACGGTGATGGGATGGACCTCGATGACGTGGACGCGGGGGACTAACCAAAGACCGTCCACTTTGGAACTCCTCAGATGATTCAGTTCCTGTTGCTTCTGACAATGGCCCGGTCACTCCACCCGATGTTGATGATGTAGGTGATACACAAGCACCACCACTAGAGGACATAGTCACATCTTCCATCTTGTTTTCCAAGGCCTCTGCTTCACGGCAATCCTTCATTTCCTATGGAGAAGAACAGGCCAGTCATGAAATTCATGTTGACACAAACATCCACTTTGATCTTCTTTCAATAATTCAAACTCATTATAATAAAGACAAGCTAGCTTATTACAAACATTCTTATCATTCTATTTACTATGTTTAATTTTATTCTGTCAAATGCAGGTTTTCAGCTCCATGACAACCTGTCTGGCAACTTTGGAATCATGCATAAATATTCTTAAAACCTCTGTGAATGAACACAAAACCATTCTTTTCAATTTTATTGTATGTACATACAACAGCATTACCAGCTACTGCAGTCCAAGAAAACACATCATGAGGAATACAAATAGCAATGAGGAGGAGCACATTTGTCCAAAGGAATTTAGGAAATTAAGAAAAGCAATTTACCTGTGCTAGTTTGACTTCAGTCTCCTCATCTACATTCTCCATATGACTTTTGCTACTTGATCTTTGCAACACTGCCTGTCGGATATGCTGGCAAACAAATGAGAGTACAATCATGTTTTATAATATATCCACAGAAACACAATACACATCGTTAACATTTACGATGTATCCAATACAGTGAGTGCTAATTGTACATTAACATGACTTATCAGTTTATTTTTACACCAAATACAAGAAATTATGTTATCATTTAAAAATCATAACCCTTTTAGGACAATGTAATTTCTTCAATTGCCCTTCTTTGAAAAAAATTATTATTACATTGTTTATTTATCCAATTCTTAGTTCTTAAGACTTATGATAGATGTAATCACATATCGTACAACAACAAAAATATTTTTTAGAAGTAAAAAAACCCCAACAATTTTTTCATGAATAAGCCTATTTTTTATTTTTTTAAAACTTCGGACGAGTTATATGTCATGTCTTATCATCACCAACCTGTTTGACATAAAGCTTCTGTTCTTTGATATACTGCTCATGCTGTTGCTGTAGAAGGAAATTTGGCTGCTGTTGGAACACCCCTAGTGGGAGAGGGGCTGAATGGGTACGACCTAGAGGCCGGTGTCTGAAGACAAAATCAAACAAAGGAAGGTTGAATCAAGACCATCAATTTGAAATCTCACATAATATCCCAAAAAAACAGATATAATTACAAAAAATAAATATTGACTTGTTTTAATACATACCTAAGATATCTAACATTTAACATTCTGATATAATACTGTATCCTTGAGGTTAAATACAAACTCTTTAAAAGGATCTTTCCAGTCACAAAGTCATGAAATCTGTACGAGGACTTGTTTAGTTAGTTGTAAAAAAACTAGCACTCTTATTTCATTCAAAAAACACAAAGTTGGAAAATATCTACTCCACAGTAAGGTGTACTTAGTTTGCTAGACTTCCTCTAAGCCTGTAGGCTGGAGGCCATGTGTGGTGGGTGACATACCTGTGTAACCTGTGTGCTGTGTGTGCTGATGACGGTCCTGGAGCTGTAACCAATGCTGGAATGAAGGGACTAGCCAGAGGGGACGAACCTGCTGCTGTCCCGGATGGAGACAGCTTACTTTGGGCCGAAAGGAAGGCAGCCTGGGCTGAGCCAGGAGGGAAGTCACCATCTAGAACTTGAGGGAAAGATTGAAAAAAAATACAATTTACTGGCATTGGTCTTTAGCAGTTTGCAAGGGTTTTTCTTCTTTTTTTTTCTCTCTATAAAATGTTTTTATAAATGTATGATAGTTTTGAAGGTCAGGCAAAGATCATGTGTTGGACTATGTCTTGTAAATTACATATTATGTCACCATTTAATACCAACACCACTGATACAGTCATTGCAAAAACAATCCATCCTTCACTCTGAACTTGTTAATGTCAATGTATCAGTCTACCAGTTTCCGGATAGCTATCTGTTGAAGTTACAAATATCTGATATCATCCCTTTAAACATTTAGCCAAAATTTTTTTTTGTGGTAAATATTAAATAAGATAACATTCCCTTGGACCGTTATTTGTTAAGAGCATTGACTATATATATTAACTAGCATTAGGCAAATCAAGTTTCACATGTTTCCTTTTTGATGTGAGTATTCTTTTGACACTTTCATCCTGCTCACCTGGAAGGGCAGAGAAGTAGCCAGGTAATGCCCCAGGTATCATGGGGGCAGCCCCGGGCAAAGCAATGCCTAATCTGGCGGACATGGCTGCTCTAAGCTCTTCCTCTGTGCTTCCTGGTGATCCCTGATAACAAAAATATAACCAACATAATTATATACAATCACAAGGAAAGAATATGCACAATGATACAAAGATAAGAGAAAGTATGGATCTTTACCTTATCTAAAATGTTCCTCGGTGCAAAACGCTTGTAAGCTCAGATAAAATAAATAACTTAAGTTCAAGATGATGCAATTGCTTTTTCCTAAGGGTGTAAAACAATTGACAGCAACCCCCTTGACCTATACCCTTTGCTTTCTGGGATAAGAAAACTTTTGAATGTGTTACACAGACGATAAATCATTTCCACTTTTAAAACATGTTTATGACTAAAGTAGTAGGGATGTGCGAGTGAAAAAAAAAACCCCCAACAAAACAAAAATTCCTTACGGATGCTGAGGTTGGTGGTCGTCCCAGTGAGATATTGGGCATGGAGGGAGATGAGTACAAAAGGTCTGTGTTGGGGTATCCGAGGCTAGCTTGGAAGGGGTTGAACACATAGCCTGGGGGCGTTTCCTGGGGAATAGACAGTGTGTGAACATTATTAGCATCTTGCCATTATCTATACACAAATAGCTATACGATATAATTCACTTTAAATAATTTTATACAATGAACCCCCCCCCCCAAAAAAAAAACACCCACCACACAACCCCCCCCCCCCCCCCAAAACACACACCAAAAAGCAAAAAAAAAACCCAAACCAACCAAACAAACAAAAAAACAACACAACAACAATAAACCAAAAAATAAAAAACTCACAAAAAAACCAAAACCCCAACAGAAAACCCCCGAAAACTAGCCTTTATTTTCCTTTCATTTTCAACTGTCACCTATGACAATTTAACTACAAAATGATTGGGTGACATAATACTTGTATAATCACATAAACAATAACAAAGGGATGTCCCAACAACACTGTAAATAACTATACAGTGACATGACTTCAAAAGAGTGACAATAAATAGTAGGGCTTCAGTAAAATAGGGGAAAGGGAGAGGGGGGGGGGGGGATCTTTTTTAAGCCTGAAGATATCTTTGTGTATGACCCCATTCAAAGGACCTACTATACATAATAAAAACGTTTAAGGAGGAGGGTGGAGGAGAGTGAAGGATCTTGCTTGAATAGATTACGCTCTGGTTATTCATTTCACTAATAGAGCTAAATCTCGGGCACTAAACTAAAAAAAAACCCACTGATGATCAGCACAGGAAAATAAGAATAAGTGCGGTGGTGCATGAAATAAAGCCCCCCCCCCCCTTTCTTATCCCTCCCCTAAACAAAAGAAAAGAAAGAAAAGAAAAAAAGAGAGTGTAGACTGTAGGCCAACTTACCTCTTTAGAATGCAAGGAGGAAAGGCTTCCATTGGCCACAGATCCATGAGTACTTCCAGGTGGTGAGTTGGGTCCAGAGTCAGGATTGCTGCTGCACACACCCGTATCTACTGGAAGGAAATAGAAACTCATGACAAGACTAAAACAACAAATAACAACAATAAACATCAACTTCTCTAAAGAAAGAAAGGAAAAAGTCCTTAAAAAAAAAAAAAGAAGGCATTTTTCACCAAGACAGAAAGAGAAGAGTGGTTGAGGGGAGGGGACAATGTGAAAACCAAGAATCCAATAGTTTTAGTGGGTTCATTTCACCATCTAGCCATGCTCTTATCATTTGTACATAAGATTATTCAACATCCTTGTCTAGCCAGTCAGTTTTATCACAAGTGAAATGTATCACATAAAAAACCCCCCCAAAAACGACAGTTGCATTTCTGCAAAGAGAAAAAGTTAGAAAATTATGATCGCAGTTTACTCATTTTATTCATAATAATCCTACTTGTTAATTGCCCCCTCCCCCAACCCACCCACTTAAAAAAAAAAATATGTTGCTGTCAAGATAATCAAATTTTCAAATCAATAATGATACGTGCTTCTGATCGATTTTATTGGCAATCATTCCACATGAAAAACTCTCCCACTAACTCCACATTCCAATGAGGTTGGGTTTGCCCACAAAAATATCAAAAACCAAAAATTCCCCTTTAGCCTTTAGCAGCATAAATCATTAAGCTTGAAGCTGTGAACAACAAACAACAACAAAAAAGTTATTTCTATAACAAATGAAAATGCATGGCAAGCATGCACATACTCATTATACATAATTAGTTGATGCAGCAACATTAAAGAGATAACGAAGTTGGAAAAAAAATTCATTGATTTTTCAAACAATGCACCATTAGGGATTGGGGGGGGGGGGGGGGGGGGGGCG
>JARFNW010186242.1:0-19202 GCA_031763155.1 Dirona albolineata
GAGAGAGAGAGAGAGAGAGAGAGAGAGAGAGAGAGAGAGAGAGAGAGAGAGAGAGAGAGTGTGAGAGAGAGAAGGAGAGAGGACCAACCTGAATTTCATACATAATCTCAATAATATTACATCCTTCCAGGAGGGACGGTGCCACGGCGGGAATGGTACAACAGTTGGTGAAGTGAGACGACCTCATAGAGTCGATCTCTTCCTCTAGCTCGAACAGCGTCCAGTTGTTGACCTTGTCATGGTATTTTGGGTTTCCCGATGAAAATAGGCTGTGACTGTAGCCAGTGTAGTGGACAGTCTAGTGGGTTGGGGGGGGGGAGGAGGAGGAGAAAACATACAATAAGAGTGATAGGTTTCTAATTGTTCGTCGCCGGTTTGTGAAAAACTATTCAGGGTCCAAAAGAACTTCTGAGTCTGAATTGCAAACCATAGTAGAGGGACAGAAACCAGTGGCTAGAGTTTGTTTATGATGCATAAGCCTTACTACACCGAAAGTTACAAACGGTCAATTGATCAAGAAAGAAAGAAAGTAGAGGGACGGGACTCCGGACGGGACAGGACACCGGACAACCTCCACTGTAACTCTTTTCTACCATTGAATTATTAATCATGAAAAGGTTTTTATGTTATTGTCATGAAATTGTTTCGATATGAATGTCTGTGTAGTAATAAAATAACAGTGAGCATCGTTCAGAATATGTTTCCTTTAATTCAAATTTTTGGACAACAAACATAGAGAATACCTTATGTTATATCTAAATATTGACAACAGTTTAATCCTTTATTTACCTGCACAAGAAGCAAGTAGACTCCACGAACAGATGAAGTGGCCTGGTTGTTGATGTAAATATCAAAGTGACACGGTTCTCCTGATACAAATCCTTTCTTCGGGAGCCGGAGCACCGCTGAGATCATACCCGTCTCACAGCAACAGCCTTCGTATGCGTCGTCTTCCGTAACATGTACAGGCATCTATAAATAAATTTAAAAAAGTACAGACAATAATTAATGACAAGTGTCAAATCAAGTGTCCTCCATGATTAAAATTTTTAAAAATAATAAAAACTGATAATAATAGAAAATTATTCACATACAATTACAATTATTACAAATACATGTTCATTAGGAGAATATAATTACTTGAAAATCAAAATTCATATTGTAACATAACGGTAAGGTCATTTCATGGATATCTAAATTTTAGATGTCTGTATTCCTTCTAGCTGGCCTTTCATTCCATATGTTGTATTTTTACATCATTTTAACCAATTATATACATGTAAAGCATATATAGAGGACAATATTTTGTGGCAAAATGCTATTATTATTATCATCCTTATTACCACCATCACCATCATCGCCGCGGTGGTGGTGGTGGTAATAATAATGACAATAATAATTCAACTTAATTTTTTATTCAATTTGCTTTTACTGCAAAATAAAGAAGTTACAATATATCACCCCAGCATAAGGCAATGCTCCCACGTCAAGATGTCTGATGACAGCCAAATCTTGCTCCACCTCCAGTCTTCCTTTCCAGCCCCTGTCAAGGGCTACTAGGCAGTTGTAACGAATAAACCCCCGGCGACCCTCGAAAGACGACGGGACCTCAGGCGGTAGTGTGAAGTCAAACGGATAGACGTGCATTCCTGGGGGGTGTTTGTCACTGTCGTCTAAGGATGAAGAAAGAAAAAAGCCATGAGATGAAACACTAACATTGGAAATATTCTTTAAAAGCAACCAATTATTTGAACAAAGAATGAGAAAAATATAAAAAAAGAAACACTTTATAAGGCAGCTCCATGTCAAGCACTCGACTGTGCAACAGCTCAAAGCACCTTCATATTCACCACAAACCATTATACATGGCTTAACATAGTGATGGAAAACCTATGGATCATAAATCTAAGACAAGCAAGGGATACTCCCACCATTCAAACACTTTTATTTGTCATGAGCGGCATAAAACAAAATATGCAATGTAGTTCAGATGAACAACGACAACAACAACATGGCCGGGTTGTCAAAGAAGAACCAAAATTCAACATTGAAATGTATTATTATGTCGCAAAAATTATGTTATTGTCCAGATGAAACGGTTTTAGTGACTACCATTTGTAGTGACTGCAAAAATTTTATTTTTCATGGCGAAATGGAACTTCTGTATTCTTTAGTTGGAACATTTGGCAGCTATGTTCAGTGCAAAGAAAAGTTACTTACTTTGGCTCCTGTAGAGACAAAATTCGCAGTCGATGTAGACTTCATTTGCTTGATAAGTTTTTGTGGAATCACCATTGTTGACATCCCAACGCGATTTGGCTTTGCCGCTCAACTTAATGAGGACACCTGAAGGTGAAAAATTAACATAAAAAAATGAATTTGGTTGAAAAACAATTAATTTCATTTTCAGTTAGATATTAATTGTTGCATTTGCAGACTTTGAAAATATATTGAAAATAATAATATTGACAAACGATAATTTCAAAAATCCTAAATTGATTTGTCACCTCAAATTGTTCTAGTGTTGAGTCTATACAATTTATATGCTCATGTCGAAAATATAGCTGCTAGGAAAAAATAATCTAAAAACTTCTAATCAAGGTTGTGGTTTCCTTCCTCCGAGAACAAATCTGAAAACTACACGAAGGCAATAAAAATATTAATTTTCAATAGCTTTTTACTTCAATCCCATTTCAGAGAGCTTGCTGAAGAAGGGGAACCTGAAGTGTTATAATTGTTACTGTTAGATAAAGTTCTTTTTCGCTTGAAGAATCATTGGTTTGTTTTGTTTTGTTCTCTTTCATCCCATGAGAGAGATTTTATGGTTTTGGCTGCTGGCTGTGTATACAACTGACATACAGAGTTCGCGAGCAGGGAACGATAATAATCGCCACAACATGTGCATTTTTATATTCCTGAGTGTGTATAGTACCCATAGCTAGTGATCAGAACTTTTTTTCGGAAAATGCTGTGTGATCCATGAGTTTACATTACTTTTTTATAAAACTTTTCAGATTACCAAATCTGAAAGTGAAAGGCTGAGTGCATGATGTTGTTTCGTTTTGATGAGACGATGTGTAGATATAATCATTGCACTCTCAGTAGCTGCATCTATTATAATTACACGTCTGTTCGTCTAAATCATTATATTATAATATAATTTGATAATGTTTTAGATCATCGCAAAATGATGCATGGTCTTGTGAATTAATAAAAGTACTGCATTTTCTATCAACTTTCAGAGGCTGAAAAAAAATAAATATGAGAAATCAGATAATACCTGACAGGTTTACATCCCTGTAAATTGCATTATAAAAGTAATGGTAACATTAGGTGTTTGGAAACTACACCTGTGTAGAAACTCCATACAATTGATCCATTCAACATCATATTTCTATCTTATATTCTATATATATAAATCGACTCACAATCAATCCATGTAGCCTTGGCTAGCTTGATGACCACACTGCCTGTCACTGTCTGTCCGGCGGTGTAGATGGCATGGGAATTGTCAAAACGTACTTCAAACAACTCTATTCTCATCTCGTTCAGTCTGTGAATTTTTTTTATTGCAACACAAATTAAACAACTATCAAATTTAGAATTTAAATTGTGTTACTCATACAAATGATGCCATTTGAGGATTAAAAAACAGTGGCATGATCACCTGGTTGTCTCAAATTTTTCATCCATGGGGCTCCCAACTCTTCATCTGTTCATTTATATTCATATTATATAAAATGAACAATGACAATGTGCCTGCATGAGAATCTAGACATCCTCTTTGTCTGAGATGTATGAGATGCAATACAAGGGTTGCTCCAAAATCAACCAGAAAATGGCCATAGGAAACAACAGTTCTATTACTATTCTGATGGCACTGTCTGTATGAAACTGCATGCAGTAAACATTATATATTACAACTCGTTTGGCGGCCATTGGCATTGGCGTTGGGCATACATTGCCATTACCTGCGCCTGCAGCCAGCTGTTGTTAGTGTTAGTGTTACTGTTAACATACTAGCTAGGAATCAAATATATGCTTTAACTTTAACCCTTTACTATACTTGAAAACGATTGCCCCTGGTCCCCCTCCCACATTGTTTAATAAAGTCAGTTTAGTCTATATTTCCTTCTAATCAAACAGAAATTAAAAAGAACAAGAAAGAAAGCTCTCGTTTCACTTGACTTGACTCAAATAGTAAGAGTAAGAGAGTAGAGAAGAGAAGAATTTAGGCTCATTTTGGTTTTGAACCATAAAAACTAAACCTGTGGCCTGTGCCTGTGAGTGTGAGCATTATAATTATAATTATACACACAGACCTAGGAAGAGTGAGATAATCTCAGACAAAACGGTTATTTAGCACACACTAAAACTAAAGGGAAGAGAAGAATCTGCACAGCTCAACAAACTCAATCTGCTCATCATAATATAAATATAAGACTCATCTCCCTCCATTCCCATACTAAAGTTAAAGAGACTAACTTTAAATTTAAAAAGTGAAGTCAGTCAACTCAAACTCAAAGTACTGACTAAAGTCAAAGTACTAAAGACTTCTCTCGGCAATTTACAATACCTACACTATTTGTTACTCCCTAGAGACAAGTCATACTTTCGTTTAATTGCCAAATATCTTGCATTTAAATGTCAAGAAACCAAATATTATGTTCAAATCTTTCATGTTTCAAGAAAATTAATCACAGATTGATTACGGAAGTAAACAATAAACAAGTTTTACACTGAAACTCTTTTGAAGCAGAAATGCGTCTGTTGTTTTCGGTTTCTTTCCCTACAGGGTAAAAGATTTACATTTAAAGTGACGTCGTTTAAATATAACTTCGTACAAAAAGTCAGCCTGCTTATTGTGAAATTACTAAAATTGGGCAATAATAATAATACAAATGCCAAGTCTATTTTGTAACAACGTCATCGCACACTGACTGACATACACAGAGCGAATGGTCGGGGTGGGGTTGGGGGAGTATCACTATCAGTATCCTCTTGCACAAAATAGGGAATGCAACTTTAATCGTATGATGTAAGACCCTTGTCCTTTTTGTCCATAAAAGATAGGTAGGTGTCATAATAAAAATAATTATAAAACAAACAAACAATAAATGATGAAGAAGAAGCAGAAAGAAAAGAAAAATAATGAGGAGGAGGAGGAAGCGGAGGAAGAGCACGAGGAGGTTGAAAAGAGCAAGAGGATCAAGAACGAAAAAGAACAAGAGGAACAAGAATTTAAAAAACAAGAACAAGAATAAGAAATACAAGAACAAGAACAACGACAAAAACAAGAAGTAAAGAAGAGCAAGAACATGAACAATTGGGAGTGGAGTTAGAGGGAAGTGGGGGGTGGGGGATAAAGATAAGAACCAAGAGAAGGAAAAAACGATTTAAAAATAGAATAACGTAACAAATATATGCCCTTATTGACAACGGGCACCCTACTCCCACCCCTTCGACTTTTTTATGCGGGAGTTGGGGGGCCTATCATTGTCGGTGGTGTTGTGAGGGGGTGTATTATTTCCTTTTTTTTCACTCAAGGGTCTCTTCTTGGCTCTCGGGCTGAACTTGGAGATCTTGTGGTGGAAAAAAGTTTACCTAGAGCGATTTATAATTGAATAAAGTGCAGGAAGCGCTGATATGGACACGTCGTGTCGCGGTCAGAAGGCCTTTCTAAGACAATCTTACAAGGAACAGTTCGAGAAGGACGAAATTGAGGCAGACAAAAACAACAAAAAAAAGATGGGAGGACATCCACAAGTGGTAAGGCCTGAGTTTGAGCGACTCCCAGAGATCCACGGAAGACAGGGACAGGTGAAAGGGAATTGTTTTGCAGTTATCAGTGTTGCCCCAACGACCAGCACGGTTACGGGATCAGAAACAGAAACAGAAAGTGCTGGTGGTCTACTTATACCAAAATCAGAAAAACTGAAGTTGGATACAATATCACTGGGCTTAATCAAGTGTCTTTATTGCCTCATGCAACTTTATCCCAACCATTCCCAAGTCAGGTTTAAGTGTCTTTTTTGGGAAAATACTGTGACGTGATATGAAAAGGGAATTGTGAAATACATTGTTGTTATTTGTCCCCTGCAGTACTGTACTTAAACAGTGAAGGGGTGAATTATGTGTCTGACCGAGAACAGTGTACAAGTCAGAAGGCATCAATGTGCAGACCTAGATATAAGTTATCCAGATATTATGTGCAAATCGGTACCCGACCAGTAAGTTGTCAACATAGAATAATATTATAGCATGGTTTAGAGCTGCACATTAGATGGATCAAATTGTGTAATCCAACTCTTTTCACATTCAACACATTACAATGCATAGAAAACTGGTTTCTTATTTGGGGGGGGGGGGGGTTGCTGGAGTTTTGTTGTTTTGAGTACTTGTGGGTGTTGGGAACTCACGGGGCCTTATTTGGTTTCTTGACCCTAGCACAGAATAAAGAATACACAGAAGCGATAATTAGCCTCATTCTCTTGACGACGGTGCCATTAGAAAAAACAATTCAAAATGGCGTAAATAGTGCTACTACATGGCCTTCGCTTAGCTTTTTAGTGACATCATGTGGTGCGAAAGTTGTGCCTTTTAAATCGCCAAATGATGCTTTTGCTAATTTGTTATTCAGTGGAACCCGGTGATCCAGCTAAAACAAACTCGTTGACAATCTATTGAAAGTTGGTTGGCATGATATCGGAACTATGAAGACAAAGACGGTTGAAACAAAGAATGTAGGCTATACATTGAACTTTTCTGATCCAAAGGATGAAACGGATGAAAAAAAAGAATAGCTGCAAAACGGGATTGAAAGAGATAGAAACAAAACATTGTAAATAATACCACTTGGGTTGGCAGACATGATTTATTTCAATTAGTTTGAAAGATACATCTCAACAAAGAACGCGGAGATGAAAACCAAACAAATGGAAAAACGAGAAATTTATTTCGTCTGCTATTCTTTCTATTTAAAAAAATATTCCTCTTCCTTTGATTCGAGAATGCGTTTTCCTAAACTTTCATGTTGTTTGTTTATTGTAATTTATATTTAGCATTGAGATGCATCACACGACGACTCACGTGACGTCTACTATATCGTGGTAAACTACATATACATTTCAAATATAGAATAGATATGACAATTCGACACATTGACGAAAACTGTGTAGGCTTATCCAGTGTCCACATGTCTAGCTATAAGCTGAGCTTTGAGCCGCGTTGTAGTTCGCGTGACGTGTGGCCACTCTAACTATAATTCATACAAACATCACAGCGCAAACAGCGCGACTCAAAGCCCAGCTCGTAGCTAGTCGTGGTGACACCGGGTTATGCAAGCATACGAGAACCCCCAAAATCGGTTATCAAGTGCTTAGCACTATTGTGCAAGTCCGTGATAAAATCAGGGTACTATTACTATACCATAGTAGTATCATGGTACTCTGATGTGACTAGTCATTGAATTCCAAGCTGTCAAGCAGGATACATGTATGCGTGCTAGAACTGGGAAGTATAGGTATTATTAAGTAGGGATTTAATCAGTGATGGTTCCCAACTGAGTTTAGAAAGTTGGTCGGAAAATAACATTCAGATGTTGCAAGAAAAGAGATAATACACAAAATTAAATCCAGAAAATGACTGTCGGTAGTGGGAATCGGACAAATGCGGCGACAACAATAGCGGCCAGACACTGCTGAGTTTAGCAGAAATGGGCAAATAGGACTTTTTGTGTTTTTTATTTTGTGTAGATTTTATTCAATGTAAGCCGTTAGAAATCATTTTGTTTCCAGTAATTTCTTAGAAAACAATATATAGTTTTTAGTTTTAAGACTACGAGTGTTGCAAAGCATAGAGAGTAATTACATGTACATTAGTCCTGACTTTCAGCCAGCAATTTTTTGGGGGGATTGAGTGGGGGGGGGTCGTTGTTCTAGTTGTTCTTTGGGGAATTACCTTTTGGACTGACTGGCAGAAAACGGGGGTTTATTGATACTGGGTCTATTATTGAAGAGAATCATAATAATATTATTATTTTTAATTTAGTGCCGTTTGAAAACATATATCGATGTAATCTAAAATCCTATGGTGACACTTTGTACTCAACGATGATTGGCTATCGATTATCCCTTCAACCAATCAAAAACCGCTAATCCAAAAATAGTCAAGATGAGATATTTATTCCGTCACATCCGGGTTTGAGTTTCAGCTGAGGAGAAACTAAAAAATGGCGACTGACACTTCAACTCAAAATGAAACAACGAACTCGAGTGAAGACAACCCAGACCTGTTGAAACTGCTTTACCCAGCCGTAGACGAAGACGAAACACCACTGCCGAAATCTTGGAGTCCAAAAGACAAGTTCAATTTCATCGGACTATCCCAGAACAATCTGCGAGTCCACTATAAAGGTAGGCTAGATTCTAGTCTAAGATTGCCTTTGTTGTTTTCGTTCGATGTTGGTTGACACAATTCATATGATCTATTTTTAGACGAGACTTAGCTACTTGAGCTGTACTTGTTGATAATATTACAGAATAAATATATTTCTAAAAAGAGAAAGCAGTCGTACAATGGTTCAGTGTCTAGATATATCTACTCCAACTGTTTTTATTGTATAATAAGTTTGCAACAGTAACAGACATCAAGCCCAAGCCACAATCAATAAATAATAACGTTATATTTGCTGGAAATGAGGATGATGAGATTGAGAATGACTAAATAATGAAGAAGTGAAGTTGAAGTAATTAATTTAATTTTCTATTTTATAATTTACTCAAAAGTAAAAGTAAAGATACCAATCCTAGTCCTAGCCCTTACTCTTGATTGCTTGTTTTGTTTTTGGTTGGTAGTAGTATAGTGTAGTTGAGTGTAGTTACTAGTATGATGAGCATGATCATGACCATGAAAAATGTAAGATAAAATTCAACTTACATTTATATGATTCATACTCACACTTACACAGTGTACCTGTAACTTACACTATACTTATACTTATATACTATGATAACTTATATTTATATACTTATTATGTATAATAAGTATATTATAGTTATAGACTCTATCCATAGACAGCAGCAGGGTGGAGAGGAGGGAATGGAATACATAACATTGTTAGTTAGGGTTCTAGGCTAATAAAATAAGGCTTGGGTTTTGAGTTCTGTCCTAGTCCTATGTCTAGTAGACTAGACAGAGTTACTTTGTTCAGTATTATTATGTCTGATTATGAATTATAATGAGTGTAGCTGGTGACTGAATTCAAATTATTGAAGTTGAAGTCAATAATGACTTTTACATCTTTCTCAGGATTCTTGATCAAACACTATGGACCATCGACCCATTGCATTGAGTTCGATTCCGGAAATCCTATTATTGTTAAATTCTCATTACTCAAAATCTGTGTCTATTGCTATACTACTATATATATTGCTCTAGAATCATCAACAACAAAAACAATTAAATTTTTTCCAAGAAAGCTTGGGGACTAATATTCTGAGTCATTGGCGCCTCCCAGCTATATCTATCGTCTAGTAGTAGGTACTTGCTAGTACCCAAAACATGTCAGTGGACTAATTCGAAAATGTTCCAAGCAACACTAGAATCAGTGAGGAGCCCTGAACCATTGTAAAATCAAATCCCATTCTAATTGCCTTATGAGCCACCTCCATTCCAACAGGGCTAGGACGTTAAACAAAAAAAAACTACAGCTTTTTAACAGGGTGAGAAACTGAAGAGGAAGACTGGATAAAGATCAATGGCGAGAGTTCGTCCGCATTTAACCTTACACCGAAAGGTAGAAATACAGATTCCACGTCAAATTTAAAATTTTTATCTCTGTGTATGTCATGTATATATTGTGTATGTAAGTTTATGCCATATTTTTATTCAATTTTACATTGTACCAAATGCGCTTTGAGATGTCAAACCGGCTTAAGTCGGCATGGAAAGCGCAATATAAATGTTATGTATTGTTATTATTATTAGAAAGGAAATGATAAAGAAAGAAAGAAAGAGAAACTGAAGGTTATTTTTCACAGCCAACTGAAATATTTTGTCATTTCACTGTGATTATGAATTCTTTTTTAATCTAAGAGAATGGGTAAATACCAATCAAGAACAAGCAATGCATACGAAAATGCAACACATTTGATGACCCATAAAAGTGACTATTTGCACGCTTAATTCCAAAAAAAGTTGATCAGTTCACAATTCTTTATCTGATCTCCGTAGTTCAAGAAGTGCTAAAGTTGGCATCTTATAAATCCGAAGCCTCCACTTCACACAGCTACATGATGATATTATTAAAAGACTTGGATACAATTATCAATGGCCCTCCTCCAAGCAATCCCCTACCTAATACTAAACCCAATTGAAACCTCCACCCCGTTCTAATTTCATCATCTATAGAGAGTAAAATAAAAGAGGAAAAAACTGAAGAGCATAACCAGGAAACATCCCCCCCGCCCCCCCCCTTTTTTTCTCCCCCCAGCAGATACACAAATTATGTGGAGAGAATTTAATGATGGCGTGCAAACGCTAATTGTTTTTTAACATGCCCCAGTGAACAAGGCACTGAACTGAAAAATCTAATGAAAGACCCATACCACGGCTACTATTTCGATTCAATGGAATCAGGTGACACCTTTACTCCACAGCCCTTAGACTGGCAACATTCCAATCTTTTTTTCTATCTCAAGGAACTGGGAAGACCCATAAAGATGCAGCTAGTGTTCGGGCTACACATCCTATCCCGGCTTCCTGTGGTATCTACTATTTCGAGGTCAAGGTCATCAGCAAAGGAAGAGATGGGTAATTATTGACATTTATGGTTATCAGTCCAAGTGTTAGACTTTTTGTCATGGCTGCTATTATTATTATGTGAAGGGTGGGATGGCTCAGGGGTAGTGAGTTGGTTTCCTGTTCATTGCAAGACTGGCACTGTAACATTACTACCATTTTGTCTACTAGACTATCAGTGCCTGCTCACTTTTCATTTAGTTTCATGTTTCAGGGTGTATGTTGTTGGAGTGGTTTGCACTTAATCTTTTTTTTTTGGGGGGGGGGGGGGGGAAAAAAAAAGGCATGCATATTGTTTTGAAATAATAATGTTTATCTTTTTTTTATAAACTAGCATCCACTCTTATTTGTCAATTGGTTTTGACAACAGGTCTTCTATAAAAATGTGGATCATCTATAATGTCCTCTCTTTCAGATACATGGGAATTGGTTTGTCATCTCAAGGTGTCAACATGAACAGATTGCCTGGTAGGTTGGTTTTTTTTGTGGGGGGGGGGGGTGGGTTATATGGATGCCAACAACTAATTTTATTAATTGTAATGTTATGAACCAACAAAGGGAGATCTCTAGGATAGTTATCTGCCCTTGATTCAACTCACAATCGCGTGTGAGCCATGCCAACACATTTCATTGTGTATAAAAATAGTGTTGGTTTTGGGTCCCAGGCGGTCACCCATCCATTTACTAGCCACAATAACTTAACAGCACCAACCATCTATGATTTAGAGTTGAAAATTGTATACTTAGGTCTGTAACTTCAGTGATTGGCCAGATGACTTAAAGTGCTAGAGGATAAAGAACAATCTGGAGATAAGAGTGGATAAAATATTACTAGCATTATGACAATCAAAATCATTATGAATACAGCGCAGCGCACAAATCTCAAATTCACGGAAATCTAAATTAGTTCTCTTAAAATTTCCCTATTGTCATTGTATTAATATTATTAGCAACATGATGTTTGTCTCAGACACTTAACATGGGTATCTCAAACAAACCAGTCATAAAATTGTGAGATCAGAGATGTGATTTTACCACCTGTTGCACAGCAGACTGCCTGCCATTCTGATTCTACTAACACACTTTTGTGTGTATTCTTTTTATGCATGCATTTACAGGAAATCACCCATGATATGTTGATAATTCCTCAAACAATTCCTCACACAATAATTTCGGCCATGGTCAAGACCCGACCAGTAAAAAAAATTCCATGCTACAACCGTATTAATATCATAATGAAGTGTGATTAGATAAATATATAATATATTTATCTAATCACACTTCATTATGATTTTTTTGGTGTATGAATACAGTTACCCATACAAATAATTTTTTTGCTTAAAAAAATTTGGCTGTCTACAAAGTGAAAAGTTAAAATTCATATATCTAATTTACACATACAGACCTTGTCAAAGTGAGAATATTGAGAGTTCATATTGTATGATAATGTATTTTAGGTTTACATTTCGATGGTGACACTCGCAATCCGTGTAAGTACAAATGGAGGTTACATTATATTTTTGTGTCACATTGTAGCGTCCGCTAACTACAAAATATGGCATTGGCTCACACCAGTCCAAATTGTAATGTCCTGTTTATCTCACATTTTACACTTGCATGCCTTGTATCACTCCAAATTGCATCTCTTTCGTCTTGAACTGACTCCGCTTTGCAAAGCATGAGTTAACTGTGTCTTACCAAGATATATCAGTAACTATATTCAGTCAATAGCTTTTTAGATATTATGACCTGGTTTTATCCCTGATTTTACCACACAAAAAATCCTAAAGTTTGACTGATACATCATTCTACAAACCAGGCTTGGGGGCATGTTTGATGCCTTGATCTTTGGCCTGTTAAGTGTTTTTTTAAACCACGTGCGCCAGTATTCACAGACCATACGTTAACTGTTAGCACACTTTGGCACAATTTTATACTTAAAAAAATTACATGAATAATTCAATGTTGTGAGTATAATTCAGTATAATAAGGTTATGCCAAAGTGTTCTAACAGTTAACGCAGGGTCTGTTAATACGGCCCCTGGTCAGATAATGATGAGGTAGAGGTCCCACCTTTATTTGTCATGGTTTGTTGATAATCGTGTGTCAGTTGACACTTACACAATTATTTATGCTGTCTAAAATAGTTCTTATGAGAGGAAGCGTATGGCAAGGGACACTGATATACACACTCGCTGTTCTGGCTGAAAAAAATGAAATCTAGGGTCAGTAACCTTCATGTGCTGACTCCTAACTAGACCTAACGAGATATAATTATAATATACAATGACATTGTCAAACTTCTAAACCCTTCTATGATCTCCAATAATCAATGATCAAACTTTCCAATGAGGCATGGTGGCCGAGCGTTCAGGGCAAACAGCATGGCTTCGAGTCTGGCTTTCCGCATTGTTTTGTTCGCCAGATTCATCAGCTCTTGAATGATAAACAGTGGCATTAGCGATTTGTTTCATTGACTAGACTAGATCTAGAATTCAATAACTTTGTTTAAGTAACTAAAAATTGCATCTGCTTTCAACACCTTCCTGTCTAATTGGGAGTCATTCTTCGTTCTGTTCTATACCACACTTTGGCTAGTCTCATTGTCTAATATAATAAATGATGATTATTCACCAAAAGGGCAAGTGGATAAAGCCAGAAAATTATCATCCACAATCATTTAAATGGTCTAAAGTAAGGTAGACTTTGACTTTGACTCTATGCATTAGTAAGAACAATAAAAGTTATCATTGGGTACTGGTATTATTATGTGTCAATCTAGTTTACATAAGTAGATGTAGATTTTTCACATTCAATGAATGTGTATTATCATTTGCTATAGTTATCAACAAAATTAGACTACGAAAAGTGTTTAGGATGGCCAGCTAACAATAAGATACATTCCCACCTTTATGCCAATCATTGATGGTCATAGGTGTGAAGACAGCTTTCAAAGTCGGGACTCAACAAAATATGATATATGATGTTTCAGGTATCAATGCTTAGTATTTACCTCACTAAGCTTTCCATGAGCTTTGCTTCGTGTAAAAGAACAGATTTTTCATGACAACTGTCTGTATAATCTCGGTTTGGTTGTGATTCAAGTTGGTCATTTTGCAATCTTTTCTTTTCTAATGAAATGTGATGCCTTTGGGTCATATTTTTCTCAGCTTTCTGAGAATGATTCTAGGTGTAAATTCCTTTCCTAGGAAATGTATGTTTCCCTCATTGAAAATATTTATAACTATATTTACTTTGTATGCTTTTTATGAGTAGTAGCCTGCTACGTATAAGTTTTTCCAATTTAAAAAACTGATCTTGTATTTGAAGGTTGGGACAAACATGCTTATGGCTACCATGGAGATGACGGTAACTCTTTTTGCTCTGCGGGAGCTGGACAGCCATATGGGCCGACCTTCACCACTGGTGACACCGTTGGCTGCTGCATCAACTTGATTGAGAAGACATGTTTCTACACAAAAAATGGCGTCAGTTTAGGTAAAACTATTTTTTTGGCTGTTATTGAATCTGTACCTGTTTAATGTTTTTAACATAGCTTAAATTTTACCCTAACATAGTTTCTGCCTTTAAACTGTAAATATGTCACTTCTTTTAAATGCCAGGTGTTAAATTCAATTTGGAATCACTTCTATGATAAAGTTTAATTAATCAGTATATAAAATCATGTCAGTTGTCTTATAAATTGGTAATGATTGTCGAAATCATGCTAGAGATGATAAAAGCCTTTTACATATGCTTGCATGCTAATTTTTTTAATGACACCAAACGAATCTTGTCAGCCAAGGCAAGTTTCTGTAAACAGCTGTTTTCATATGTGCACTATATATATATTTTTTTATTTTTTTCAGGCATAGCCTTCACAGATTTACCGGTAAGTAATTAACATTTTCTCTTACTATTGTTAATAATATATAAATGATAATTGCATTTATGTGTCGCCTATCTCCTGTGAAGGGCTCTAGGCACCTTACAATTACACACATGGCTATCACACACTACGCACACATATACATTTATAATGCTTCTGAAGATGAATAATTTATTTATTTTGCATCATTAATTTCACATTTGGTACCAAAAAAATAATTACTTTAGAACAATTAAAAATAAGTGATTTACATCTATTCTTTACATCAACCAATTGATTCCTCTCCTTTCTACATTTCAAATTATGTGTCTAAACCAGACATAACCCCCACAACAAACAGTTCCAGAATCATTAAGAGCGGGCCACTTGTGGTTACTGCTGTGGTAAATAGAATTTATATATTAAAAGTCTACCTTACCTCTGACCCCCTATTATTATGTTGATGTTAACACTTAAGAACTTGTTGCTGACTGGATGATGTGCTATGTAAATGCATTATTATTCATTTTTCTATTTCTACCAGTCCAACCTTTACCCAACAGTTGGCCTCCAGACCCCAGGCGAAGTTGTTGAGGCCAACTTTGGTCAGAACCCTTTCATGTTTGACATTATGGACTATATGAAGGTTTGTATATATTTTCCTTTGGCAGGTGCTTTAGCGGCAAATAGCTTTAGAATTGAACTGCCTCAGCCAGGAGATGTTTCGTTCTCTTTCCACAATTGCTGCTTATTGGCATACAGGAAAAGTTTATGGGAATTTGTCTACTGCTTAGTCATTAGGGTACCATTTTTTTTATATGTGCATTTTATAAGGCAAATGATTTTCTGTAGACTTGCAGTATTGGGCTGATTAGCATAGCAGTATGTTGAAAGTCTGATTTGCATGCATCTGGATAGTGCTAAACTAAGATAAAGTAAAGATGGCGTTATAGCATAGTATAGTCTGTATACTGGTACTAGTACGGGCTAAGATTTGCATCATTTACCACCCCCCACCCCCACCCCCCAGTGGTAAATGCTGTTTGAATTCCTCAACAACATATAATATGAAAACAAGCCAATGGCTATTAGGATCACCATTACAATAGTACTAGCTCGTGAAACCTAGCATTGCCTGGGATTCCATCTAGGATTCTACTGTATATTCTTTTGTTCTGGTAAAGGGCAAACCAAATTATGATAAGATTAAAGCTCAAAGGTCAACCACAAATTTTCTTTTGAAATTCTGACTATTTTCTTGTACTTACTGTGTATCCCATGTATTTCAGGAATGGAAAATGAAGACAAAAATGGCCATTGAAAGATTTTCAGTGTCAGACAGAAAAGGAGAATTCCAATCCGCCTTACAAAAGTATGTCCTATAGTTTGAATGGTTAACAGTGCTGAAAAAGTGTGTGCAATCATACAATTTTACCAAGGGTATAATGATGAGATAAATAAATAAATTTACTTTATTCATTCGAGTGGGATCTTTGTCTCTAGGGTCTATTCCGAGGGTAGTCAGGAATAACCCAGGCATCAGGTGCAGTGCAGCAATGTGGGATCATGGTCTTGAGAACAAAATCGAGTGCATCCATCAGGATTCGAACCATTGATCTCTCGGACCAATGGCGAGTGACAATAAGCGAAAATTAAAATGAATGAGGAGAATGGTTGGTAAATACTTGTATGATTCTGGATCTGAGTTAGGGGATCGACCTTGGACAAGTTTGAAGCAGCCAAAACATGGAAAGGATGGTGATGAGTGATGATAGCAAAGTTTCAAAAGGGACGGCATGGTTGGAGTCATGTTTAGTGTTAAAAGCATTCAGTTTTTTTACAAGTGGTGTAGCTTCCACCATAATCAGAAATTTTGTGGCATGTAATTTTTATTGATGCACGTTGTAAGAGCTAGTGAACAAGTGGTGGCTTGATACCAGATTATTCATGGTTTTTCAAACAAAGAGCTGGGAGTCAACAGATCGTCAGAATACACCCCTCTCCCAATTTATTTTAATTTCATTCTGATGGCATGTCAAAAATTTTAGAATGTTGTATCTGTTGTTTACTTTTCCCCCCTCACCATGGCCTGCCTTCCTTCAAGTCAGGCGAGATTGTCATATCTAGCTCAAGAATTTCTGCCATCAGGGTGTGCAGCCCACTGTGTGTCATATCTAGCTCAGGAATTTCTGCATCAGGGTGTACAGCCCACTGTGTCCGAGTCCTTATTTAATAGCACCAAGATTGATATTGTGTGCAATGTTTTCTGTCACCTCCTCAATGCCTTGGTTCCTTACTTTTGTCAAGAAACAATATTTTTGCCATAATTTTAAAACACTTTTCTACATTATTTTCAGAATTGTTTCAACCTACCTCGTCCACCACGGGTATTGTTCAGCTGCTGAAGCTTTTTCCAGGTCCACGGGTCATCCCATTATGGAGAGCATCGAGTCTATACGAAACAGGCAGCGTACGTAGCAACCACTCTATTTTTATTGATTTTGTTGTTTTTAGTGGAGCAAAAAACTTTTTTTTTTATATCCTGGTACATCCTTTTTGTATAGAATATTTTAAAGGTGATGCTTCAAACAAAAAATCAAAACAGTTGTTCAAACAATTACTTCTTCTACAGACTTGTCTGAATCTGTGATAAGCAGCACTATAATTTTTAATCTTTTCATCATTATCCATAATTTCAAGCTGGTTCTACATGGATACAAATTCTATGGGCGAATGAAATAGACGTCTGCAATTAAAAATACTGATAACAATCACGACATCCAAAGTCTGGAATGTTGTCAGAAGCCTGGTTATAAGGGGATTCTATTGTCATATTAGATTATCCAAGGGCTGTATCAGAGATGTCAACTTTTACGCAAAATACGTTATTTGTATGCATTTTGATGCTCACTACGCAGGTGTGCAAAGTACAATATTAAATACCCAAAACATGGAACACTCCCAGTACATGTTATTTACAGCCCATCCATAATCTGATTATCAATTTTGTACAGAGACACTTCCGTAATCTAGTGCCAAGTTGTTTAAATACAATACCATTAGATACTGGTGTTGGAGTGTATAAATCTCAAACTCTTACCTTGTGTTTTAATGGATATTAATGCAATTTAGCACCTTTAGCTCAGAGAATACCACCCAATGTCATTTGCCATTTTCATTTAAACATTTGCGTTTTGACCATGTTCATGGAACAAGACTTGTTGCAAAATACTATTTTTATTTTTTAGAGCAAGAAAATCAGATTCTTTAACTTTATGTTGACATCTCTACTTTATTATAAATAGAATCAGTTCAGTTGTGGCAATAATTCTAATATGTCTAATGACAATGGTCTCCATATATGAGCGGTAATTTTGTTTGCACGCTTAGAAGATTTTTGTCATTTTTGTCAAGATAAACAGAAGCTATTTTAATAAAGAGTTGTACGACTAAAAAGAGTGCTGCTAATTGCCTTTTGTTGCATATTCACATATTTGATAACTTTAATTTTATCATTCTTTTAGGTATCCAAAAACTAGTCTTAGCAGGCAGAATGGGCGAGGCCATCGAGACCACACAGAAGTTATATCCACATTTATTGGACACCAAACCTGACCTCCTCTTTATGCTCAAGTGCCGACAATTTGTCGAGATGGTGAATGGTACAGACAGTGAAGTCCGCAGCTCTAGAAGCCTCTCTGGCAATACCGGCCTCGTGACGTACAACAACAATATACACAGCTCCGTCAGCAGTGGCCACGGCAGAAGCCCCAAGTCCTATCATGCTGGTGACTCCGGTAGCAACCGATCCAGTCCAGCACACAGCCCTCATCCATATGTCCGAGCTGGCACGCCTCCCTCTTCCCAGTACCAACACTCACATCATCACAGTCAGCAGCAGCAACAACAGTCACATCACCAACAGCAGCACCACTCTTCTCGCACACCTACCAATTCTGCATGCAACAGTCCCAACAGATCTAGCAAAAGTCAAGGGAGGCAAAGCCCTTCAATTTCCTCCGCCTCCTCCAACAGCACCTCTGCCAGCACCACTACCCCTCTATCGTCTTTGTCCTCTCTTCCAAGCTCTGCCACCACCGCTACCCCACTATCGTCTTTGTCTTCTCTTCCATCCTCGTCACCGCAGCATCCGTATAACAACAGCTTCAACGGGAACTCAGAAGCCAGTGTCATTACTATGAACAATAACCGCCTTGATACCAACGAGGCCGCCATGAATTCCACCAACTCTGCCGTTGTCAACAATGAGCACACAAAGTCTGCCTTTCCCTGTTATATCCAAGATGGAGATAATGACATAGATATGATGGACAGAGTGTCCATACCCAACGGCAACTCTGTCACTAACGGTGCAACAGATTCCCATGCAGATGAAGATATGGGTGAGTATGAGTATGATGAATTCAGTTATCTATGCCAAAGTAGGACCCATTTCAAAAGTCTACGTCAAGCATTGGTTTGGGGGGGGGGGGGGGGGGGGGTTGCCTGCATGCCAAATCGTGATTACCCACCA
>JARFNW010186243.1:0-16706 GCA_031763155.1 Dirona albolineata
TAATAATAATAATAATAATAGTAATAATAATAATAATAATAATAATAATAATAGTAATAATAATAATAATAATAATACTGAACATTTATACAGCGCCCAAACTTGCCTGAGGATGTTCTCATAGCCCCTGTGATAGGAACCAATCTCCATACTGGCCGCTGACAAAGGACCCATCTGTTCTTTCCTTGCCAGGTCAAGCTGGTCTAGAAAGTCCTGCTCTTGCTGGAGAATGTGTGTGTGTATGGTGGAAAGGGGGGGTGGGGGTGGGTAAGAGAAGTTGCAGAAGCAGAAGGGTTAAACAATATATTTTTAAAAATAATTTAAAATAGATAATAACAATTCCTCCTCCCTTATCTTCCTCCCCCCCCCCCCCCCCTTATTTTTCCTCTTCCTTATCCTTCTTTTTTCCTTCCCAACTAAATCAAAGGCCTAAATTCTTCACCTCCACAATGTCCTGTTTTCTGCATCATCCTCTGAGTGAGATTTGTCACTACCCTTAACAACAATTTTAAAACTGTACATTAATTAAAAAATTATTGTCCATCACTCTGTAAATATTGACTTTTGTTATAAACATTACTCCTTTGATCATTATAACATTAATCATTTAATATATTTATAAAAATGTGTTTAAGCGATAGCGCCACCATGGAGTCATTATACTCTCTCCAATGAGTCTACTCCAGTATTCATACAACTACAGATACAGATCAGTTAGTTCCATTCTCAATTACACGACAATCATAGCAACAACCCTCACCTTGTCTTTGTACGCCATCAAAATTCGTCCCACTTGGACAGGCCAGATAATGTTGGGCTGCTTCTCCTTAAATAAATTTTAAAAATGTTAAAAATTAAACAAATTAAACAAATTAATAAATTTTTAAAAAATTACAAAATTTAAAAAGTGAAAAAAAAATTATGTAAAAAAAAATTAAACAAATTAATAAATTTAAAAAAAAATCCCAAAAAAATCAAACACTCACATACAGTCATTTAAGCTGATGACCATATGGATGTAGAGTGGCAGGAAGGGGAGGTAACTCATTGGTTAGACAACAAATAAATATTTGCTATGAATCATAAAAAAGCATCAACAAAGAGAAGATAATATTATATTATTACACAGATATCAAATCATAATTTCCTAAAGTAGTTTTCCGGTTAGCTGACTGATTTGTGTAACGATTTTCTGGTTAATAATACACTCAAAGCCTGCTTACAATCGGGATGAAGCATCACATAAATAATTACTACAATCTATAAAAGTAAACAATATACTGCACTAGAATAGGAAAAAAAAGAACAAAAAGAAAGAAAACAACAACAACAAAAAACCCCCTCTACATTTAAGTTGAACTCATCAAGTTAATTCAATGGATGATTTTGGATTTGATTTTCACCCCATCCTAAAGTTTTTAACTTTTAAACACTGTAAGTCAAACTAAAGAGCCTTGAGGTCCTTACAGCCGGTGCTTATCCCAGTTTCAGAGGCATGAAGAGGACAAAGTGACAATATGTCATCCATCTGGATAGGACGCTGGTCTACCGCAGATGACGTGTCCAGTTGTAAGCTGGTACCCATTTATTCTACACCTGGGACGAGTGAGGTGATTGGTGGAGTAAATTATGTTTCTTGTTCAAGAAAAACAATGAGATGACTAGGGTAGGATTTGAACCCATGGCTTCTGCCATGAGAGTTTGCTGTCTTAACCTCTCGGCCATCAGGCCTCCTTTTGGACACTGTAAAGTCGTATCAATATCATCATCAAAGACAGCACCTCCTCCTGTTAAAAGTCAATGTACAATAGGACTTGAGGGAGATAGCCTTGTCCACTCTGAAGGGCCCAGGACTTGAACCTGGGACCTCTTGCGTCTCAGAGTGAGTGCATCAATCACTTCACCAAGGGTGCTCTCATTTCATCCTCTACCTATTATTATATCTTTTCACAAGGGGTAGGTTGAACATATGATAAGTTCCTTCTTCAAAGTATATTTATTTAAAAAATCAAAAATCTTTCCAGTCTATTACCAATTTCAGAGCTTCGTCTAGCTTATCCCAGCTGCCCAGCTTCCATGCAGCTTCAATTTTGTAAGCGTTGAGTTGGGAAGTCCATCTGGGTCTAATTTGGAGACAAATACAAAATTGTACGCAATGTAGATAATATTCACACATGACAATAACAATACTCACACATGAAAGACAAAAAAAAGTAATTAACATCATGCAGTATATAAATAAAAATCTGCTTTTTACAACCAAATACTAAAAAATGTTATGCAAAATTGCTGGGAAAAAAAAAATCCCCATAGTTTTCTGCAATCAATGTCATAAATGTAAAGTTTTATCTTTTGCCATACATCAAGTTTTATCTTTTGCCATGCACCACGTATGTCACAATACGACCTTTTGTCACATTAATGCGTCTCTCTATATTGAGAAACTAATATCCTGATCTTACCTATCGGCCAGGATGCCCGACGTGTGAATTAAGGCCTTGTTGGGTTGGGCCAAGTCAATCAGACTACGAAGCAGGCCGTGATGATGAGAGATCTCCTCAGACTCCATCTGAATGGCTCTCTCGTAACAGGCCTGGGCGTCTTGCTGCTGACCTAAATCGGACATATCATATTATTAACACTTACAAATTACATGACTCTTTGGTAAAATTTCCACAGCTTCTATAGCTGTTGGGTGAACACCTGAGGCTACAATATCATGTTGTCTGGTCCAGATATGAGTAATACTGAACAGGGTATTGCTTCTTGTACCAAGCAAGGTTTATTGGCACAGTGGGCTGAAATCCTGCTTGCCTTAAAAATCTTGAACCATAGATTTTCCAGCTCTGTATCAGGCCATGTGTACTAATGGGGCATAGACTTGCACTTAACCTGGATACGCTTTACTTGGGTCTGTGCATCGCTGCCTTCTGCCTTGTACACTGTCCTCCGCCAGACACAGCTGGTCCCTACACTGTTTAATTACGGTACTATAGGGAACAGATAACAAACTTAAAAATTACTGTGGTAGTGGAACCATAAAAATGTGGATCAATTGTCTGCTTGAAAAGAATATACATACCTGCAAAATCATGAAAATAAAAAAATAAAATAAAATTTTAATCTGGAAAGCTAGCAGTGTGTATCCTCATTGCTCCAATAATGTAGATATACAAATATGAATTCAGATGGTGGGGTGAAAAAATACATCTTCATGTTCAATTTCACTTTGAAATATTTGGAATTTTCATGCTAGTTCAATTTATTTTTGTTGTGCAATACATGTGAGCAGAACTCCAGTAATTTCACATTAACTCAGCTATTGTTCACAAGCCTTACGTCTGAAATCACAGGTTCAAATAGCATCAAAGTGAACGAGTGATGAGTTCTTACTGGCCCTCTGATTTGGAAGCTGGTTTATGACAGATTATGTTCATCTGATACCCGTCTAGCTATACATCATGGTCGAGTGAGGCAATCAGAGGGCCGAAGGACAACGACGAGATGCAGAAAGAAAGCGTGACTCAATCACACGATGGGGACAGTCACTTTGAGCCAGTCTTGTCAAAGCCCCTTCACACCTATATCTTGATAACTATCATTCTGACGCAGCCTTCATCTGTGCTCGACTCAATCAACAATGAAACAATGACAACGATTGGGAAGTTTATCATTATTTAATTTGCTCCCACGAGCCGAGACATCTACGTCATCCACACAGGATCATTACCTAAACTCTCGTGTGTTAGAATCTGCTGCATGAGTGTGGGCTGTGACTGTCGGATGGCAGCGACCCCCAACACACCATCTGGCTCATCCATGGACATGTACAGGCGCTGGAGGGACGGAGACAGGGTGGACATCAATGAAAACATGAGTATGGAGTGGACACTGATGGTAATGGTAATGGTAATTAGTAAGAACAATAGTATCAAAATGTTACAGTGCCAGTGAGAGTCAATAAAAAGGAAATATAAAAAAAAGAAGATTGCCAACAGCAGACCGGCTCGCTACCACTGAGCCACCGAGCTTACTATTATTACTCAAGAATAAATACAGAGGTGACACTGACAATAAATAATCTACATTGGCAACTGTTAGCAGAATATAGGAAAGACCAACGACTGTGTCTGCTCTTCAAGGTTATCGACAATATCAATCTCATTGCAGAATACTCATTATTTTAATAAATATATCATTCATTGATTTGACGTTATACCAGCAATCATCTTAAAACTACCATGTCATCAGTAACTCTACTTGCAATTCTTTTCTGCTTCTTTTTCACAACCTCAATACATTTTTTTCTTTTATATCTTAAATAATATCTGCATCCTTAGTTAAAGCCTGTGATAAATAGTGTGGTTGGTAATGCAGAGTATAAAGGCCACATAATATCCATTTTGTTTGTTTGTTTGTCAAGTCCCCTTATTATTGCAATAAGCAGTGTAGGGGCCAGCCAGATGTCAAGCTCTGAAGGGTGAACATGACAAACAGAAGTAAATCCAAATGTCAATGAGGACTTAAACCACTCGTCGCCTAACACATGGCTAGAAAGACTCTGCATCAGGAATTAAAGACTAGCAGGTGATGAGCCCACTGCGTCCAAATACCTTTACCAGTAAATTGGACAACAATGTACCGTGAGTTCCATACATTTTACCAGTAAACACTTTGCAGTTTCCCAAGTCGTTACTTTTCAGTTATATGACAACTGAGAGCTGAGTGCATTTTATCATTTTCCTTTCCTACACCAATCACGCTACCTGCATAAAGTCCAGATGCTGTTGAATATTCCCACTGCTGTTGACAAACACTTCAAAATGTCGCAAAGCTCTGGTGTATGCTTTGCAGTTGTAGCAAGCCTCTGCAAGGACCTCTTGTGGGATCTTTTCAAGAAACCCATGGACAGACTGATACGATGAATCCTTTTCATACACAGCAACTGACAAACAGAACGTGGACATTATTATTGTCAAATACATCATCATATCTACCTTTCAAATTGATAATTTAAATGATGTTTATTGAGTCCCCTTTATACCGAAAAATAACAAGTGTAGGGGCCAGCTGTGTGTCAAGCTCTGAAGAGTGCAAATGGAAGTAAATCCAAATGTCAATGAAGACTACACCACTCATAACCTAACACAGGGCAAGAAAAATTCTGCATCAGGAATGTAAGACGAGCAGGTGATGAGCCCATCGCATTGATAATATAAAAATGATATTTGGCAATTACACCTCCTAGTCATGAGTTCATTTTTGTTTTCAAATTAACATTTTATCCCATTCACTCACAATTACAAATGTATCAAAGGTGACCGGTTTTAAAAGATTGCTGCATTTTATAATCAATTAAATTAACTCTTGATTCAAAATTTCCAGCTCTCTGTACAGCCATTCACAACAACAGTTAGAACACCCGCAAGCATATCTAATTAAAACCTTATGATTTGGATACAGGCCTTTCTGCCTTGAGTTCTGTCCCAGGCTGGGCATGGGATTGGCCCCTATTCTGAATTACAGTACCTTAGGGGGGGAACTGAATCACAAACAAAAAACATGCATTTCCAAAGATATCCTACTCCTGAAATTCGAGTTTCCCGAAGCCACTGCGTGGATCCTCTGATAACGCCAAGCAATGAGATAATCCAGGATGGAGAAGATGGTCTGACCGCTGACGTGATGGAAGTTGGAAGAGCCGTCCGGATGTGACTCTTGTTTCTGCATGTGATGTAGGACTTCCATAAACTCAGCCAGCATCTGAAGAAACACACGGCCAATAAGAATTTTATAGAAAAGAAAGAAAAAAAAGATGCAAAATTTGCCTTAGGGTCAGCATGTGACGTAAGACTTTCATAAACTCAGCCAGCATCTGAACAAGCGCAGTCAATAAGAATTGCATAGAAAAGATGCGAAATTTGCCTTAGGGTAAGTAAGGTAAACATGTGAGGGTAGCTAACTGTACAACTTCAAAATGAATCTATACAAAATGATGACTGAGGCAACATTTCAAGCAACGGGATAAGATAAGAACGGCAGAGTTCAATTCAAACTGTATCCCCTTCAATAGTCGACAATATATTTAAGGGGTAATCCTATTCTTTTTTTCTTTTTTTCTTTTTTTTTCTTTCCCTGGCCATCCAACTGAAAACGACCCTTGTTGAATTAGTATTAACGCAATGGTGATTTTAAAAAGTAATGTTTTAAATTCTTTACATGTTACATGTCAATCATGCTATGACTGCAAATATAATAGAGTGTTGGAATGAGGGCTGCCGGAAGCTAAATATTTGAATAAAAGAAACGCAAACAAAAAAAAAACAAAAAAAAAAGAAAATGATATATCACCTAGACTAGTAGAACAACTAACAAAAAAAATTGAACATTTCCCTTCATCACTTCTTTTCTCAGTCTATTTTCTGACTTCGAACAGAACACATGACCCTGAGACTACACCTGTTTTCGCTCACCTTTTTGTGTCTTGTGTTTTCTGTGTTTGTTGGCCGACATGGGGGAAAGGCCCGAAAGGGGAAAGGCCCGAAAAGTTCTATTTTTTGCTAGTTGTTTTAAATTTGAACATTTTATAACAATATCATTTTATTTTTTAATTCCTTTTGTAAAAGAATACTGTGATTAGGACTTTTAAATTCTGACATCACACACGCATGGGGAGCTGGTGGTGCAGTAGCTAAATCTCTCGCCTTTGGTTCGAGAGGTCACGGGTTCAAACCCCAGTGGAAGCACTGTTTTTTTTTCTCAAGACCTCACTTGATCCCACTTTGCGGTGCTGCATTGCGGCTTACGCCTGGATGATTCTGGTCTACCCTCGGAATAGACCCTAAAGACAAATTTCCCCCTGGGAAGAATAAATGGAATTTATTTTATTTTATTTATTTCGCTGAAACCATTTCCGTTGTAAGTGTATGTGTTTTAGGATGTACCTCGTTGACGTCTCCAGACGTCGCGTCCAGTAAGACCCTCAAGACAACGTGGGGCAATATGTTCAAGGCCACCTGGGTGTTGTGGCGCTTTGTGGCAATGCAAGCAGTAAACACTTGGCAGGCTTTGGTCTGTTTCACCTGTATAAACCACAACGAAAGTTAAGATTGAGAACATTTCTTCTTAACGTTATACATGAAATTTGAATAAAGGAGGGAAGTCTCTTCCATAATTATTTTTTTTAAAAGAACAAAAAAAGCCTTTTCAAAAAATATTCCAGAAGCATTCTTTCAACACATTTTCATCAAAATTACGGGGCCCTTGAAGCCCTTGAAAAGACTGGCAGTATCTCAGTCTTTGTTTTTGTGGTAGATTTTTCATAGACTGCTCTTTCTTTCTTTATCAATTTCCTTTCTACCTTTTGCTGTAAGGTTAAGTGCGGACAAACTTTTGCCATTGATCTCTATCCAGATTCTTCCTCTTTGCATCCAAATACCTACACCCCCTTTTTTTCTATCCCCTCTGATATTGTTTATTGCCATACTTTCTTTGGTCATGGAATTCCTGTCAAAATCTCTAGGTCCTGAAAATTTGACGAAGTATGTTACACTGTGCTAGAGTACTAATTTATTGAGATGCAACGTTAAATCTTGTGACAATGTAACAAATGCCACATTCTTTACATCTTATGCGTATAATATACATGTTGTAACTTAATATATGTCTGTAAAATGAATTTCCCTAATGGGATGAAAATAAAGTATTATTATTATTATTATTCATATTATTATTATTCATATTATTATTATTACTATTATTATTATTATTATTATTATTATTATTATTATTATGATGATGATTATTATTATTATTATTACTATTATTACCACTATTCATATTATTATTATTATTCATATTATTATTATTACTATTATTATTATTACTATTATTATTATTATTATTATTATTATTATTATTATTATTATTATTACTATTATTACCATTATTATTATTATCATTATTAAAGTAAGAAATAAAGGCGATTCTTTTCCTGTCGTCCTATAAATGTTTGAGTGATCGTTTACCTTAGAGATGAGGTAGCCAGTCCAGTTGGAGACCCAATCCTTGAAGTACTTTCCCTTTTCACTTCCATAAATAGGGTGGGGATAATTGGACCAGTTCGTCTCCACTTTTAGGCGATATCTGAAGAGGGAGGGGGGGAGAATTTTTGAGTTGTGAATATAATCTCCATCGTGGCAAAAATGCACTCAGTTTGTTTTTTATAGCCGAGTGGAAAACAACAACGCAAAATAACTGATTAAAAGTTTGATGCTCAAAATCACATTAACACAAAAACAAAGTGCTGTTCATGAATAATACAGATATCTAGACAAAGTGGGCAGACTATCTGAATCTGCTTGTCATAAATTCCTGATCCATGCATCTTTTTTGTTCCTCTGTGCCCCAGTCATGAATGATGATTCGGGTAACTGTTTGAATATTTGAGTCCATGAATGCAAGCAGGTAAATGATGCATCTTTGGGTTTTCTGTGGGACAGACCACTGCCCTGCTATGTAATGTTAACTGAGACTGGATATCAACACAAAACTCCTTTGGGAATCTTCATAAATTACTCGTAAAGCAACAGAGTCTTGGTAAATCAACGACCTACTTGGAACTTAGAAGAGGAACGAGAATTTCCTGTGTTTGTTCTGGGAAGCCCTTCCAAATCTCGTTGTTGGGATCCACCCCTCCATTAGCTCCAGACTCGCTGATGCCGTAGATATGGAGCAACTCTTGCAATGCAAACGCAGAGCAGTCCTGATGAGATTCAACGCAATGGATACAAGTCAAACATAAAAGAAGTACACATTTTTCACCATTTCTTACGAGAGAAGAGAAGCGTAACATTACTATAATCACGATCCTACAATGCTAAATGTGTGGTCAAAAATTCACAAGTTTTAACTGTGAGTTCCTAATTTTCAACAGATTAATAAATAATCAAAATTTGTTTTTTCCAAAATCAATCCTTCCACAGGTCTTGATAGAGATCCTTGGTTTTCCTCCAATCACATTCCAGGGAAAATCAAATAAAACATTACGAATACAACTAAATACTAACTGGATAGGATAGGATGATCAAATATCTTATTGCATTTTTTTACCTATAATGTCTAATTAGAGGTAAATATTATATCGACACTTAGAGCATGGGTTGCCAATATAATATGCTATACTAGGTCTAAATCATCAAAGGCAATCAAGAGTTTCGAGTACAGAAATGGTCTATTCGAGTGCATACACATGGTGTCCTGATGTTGCGTCACGGGTCAGTCAAAAATGCCTCTACAGGATCCTGCAAGGCCAGTCAGTGACTCATAGGAAACCTGTATCAAAATCTAATGGTTCACCTGTATGCGAGGCTCTGTGGCCGCTAGAAACGTCTTGACCATCACGTTGATGAGGCTGATGGCAAAGTCGTTGTCGTCAATACTGACATGGAATGTCCCTTTGGTTTGGACAGGGTTGGCCGCTACCAGTTCTAGCCTGGTTGGTATAATAAAAGGGAATATTACACTACAAATGCCGGCAATGACAAATAATTGTTTGCTTGTGTGTTTATCGATTACCCTTTATACCGCAATAACCAGTATAGGGGCCAGCCATATGTCAAGCTCTGAAGGGTGCACATGACAAATGGAAGTAAATCCAAATGTAAATGAGCACTTACACCACTCATCACCTAACACATGGCTAAAAGGACTCTGCATCAGGAATTAAAGACGAGCAGGTGATGAGCCCACTGCGGCAATGCCAAATAATGCCTAACAAATTTGTACATGTCTTACAACCTAACATTATCATATTGCATAATATTCATGCAAGTCAATTGTTTTCAATCTGGACTCTTTGACCAAGCATTCAAAGCATAATCGCTGATGCATAACTGCACAGAAACACCAAAGAAGAATCGAGTCACTAGTCTGACTTCCAGACTGTCAGCATGTTATTAAAAAAAATGGCTAGTTCAGATAAGAACAAGGCATTTATCTCTATTTTTTATTTATAAAACCATCACATTCAAAGGAAATGAACAAATTTCAGATATGTGGCATCAACGTTAAGTTAACTGTTTGAAGAATAATTATACGGGTTGAAATAAACCAAATTCCATCACTCAAACAACATCTTTATAATATGTCATTCACATTTCAAAAGTTGTATAGACAATGTTAAGACACCCTATATATATATCTATTATGGTTTCAATACAAATCCTTTCCACGCCTACCTTCCTGGGTCCACAGCCCCCAGCTGTCCCAAACATTTGCCGTACATAATTTGTGTTTTGGAGTCCACCTCTTGGCAGCCGTTGAGAAGCTGGAAAGATAGAGCGTGTGTAATACATTTGTATACAAGTAAATTTGTGACAAATCAATTATCATACATGGCAGGCCATCTGTAAGAGTTATATCTAAATATCTAATTAATTGACACCTGGTCTGCCGATTTCTTTCAATTTTAAATAGTTGAATCTCAAGGGGGAAAAAAGAGAAGAAAATGGAAAGTCTCTTACCGCAGAAATGAGCTCTGATATGACTGGGTCTGTTGATTCGCTGTTTAAAATATATTCAAACAACTCCGCCTGGAATTTAAAAAAAACCAAAAAACAATATAATCCTTCACCTCGAAACATTTCACTAAGAATAAAGATAAAAACAAAAGTAAAATTATACAAATCAACGCAACTCAAATGGGTGTTTTTGTTTCAGTTTTTGCCTGAATGAATAATGATGGCATCTGTGTGTGGGCTGATGCCCTGTTCTTCGTTAAATCAGTCCAGTGGCCGCGCTATATGGCCAGTATGGCAGGGGAGTCATTGCTAGATATGTGTGAGAACTCAAGTAGTGCTTGAGTACTAGAGTAGTTGGTAGCACAAGTACTTTGTTCACATAGTTTTACACTACTTGAGAATTTGATCGAGTATTTTTTGTTCAATAACTCAAGTAATCACTTGAGTATTCAGTATTTTCTAGCTTTTTTGTTGTTGACAGTTTTATGCTATCAATCATTGAAGCTAATTTACATACTAAAATTTTCACTCAGATCTACATAGCTGCGGCAGGTCACTATTATTACCATTGAAGTACCCTCTGCCTTGTACACTGTCCTCGGCCAGACACAGAGCTGGTCCCTACACTGTTTAATCACCGTTCTAAAGGGAACAGATAACAAAGTAACCACTGCATTACAGACGACCCTGAAAACAATCTTCCTCACCTTCCTCTCCCTTAAGATTTTGCACAGTTTAGACAAGGCGTGCACTCTGACGTCCATACTCTCATGGTTGATGCCTTTGATGGAAAACACCAAACTGGTCTTCAAGTCAGGATCACTGTATCAGATAAAAAAAGAAAAATGGATATAATAACTATAATATAATACAACTAAGCACAGGTGACAAGATCTCACCTACCTCCAAAGTCTATTCAAGACTAAGGGTACAACGAGCAAGACGAACTTCCTGATAACAGCGGAAAGACGAGAGGATTGGAGGCTCAAGGACCGCCGTTGTCGGCAACAGACCTGGCACCTAGGACTGACGGATGGACGGACAACTCCCAATTCTCCTGTAACTAAGGAGCAACCGCTAGGGTGACAGCAAATTGTTTATCAGTAAAATATAATGGACCTCATCGTTCCTACTACATTGTCGTCCATTGTTTGGATGCGGTGGACTGATCACCAGCTCAATTTAAATTCCTGATGCAGAGCCTTTCTAGCAATGTCTTAGGTGATGAGTGGTGTAGTCCTCATCATTGACATTTGGATATACTTCCATTTGCCATTTGCACCCTTCAAAGCTTAACATATGGCTGGCCCCTATTCTGCTTTCTGCTGTAAAAAGGGGACTCGATAATCAAAACAAGCATATCAAGTTAAGGGTTATTTGTCTTTGTCTTACAAAATTTATTCCATGGCAAACTTTTGGACACATCACACGTCAATGCTGTAATAAGCAACCAAATCAAGTAGAAATCTAACGACAAGGACAATGTAATATAGTCATCTAAATAGAGACCAACAATAATCACATAAGAACCTGCTTCATTAAAGATCCAGCTTTGTGGAACCAATAACATTTTTTTCTCCACATACAAATACTCATATATAAGACTTTCTATCCAAAAATGAAAGGAAAACATGCAAAAAGAATAAAGCCTCCCCAAGTGTAAATTATAACAACTTCTTCTTCTTCTTCTTCTTCTTTGTTTAATGTCGTCTTTTTCTCTCAACTGAGGGGTTACGATGGTGTCCATTTCTTGATGGCCGCTCTCCACTCTCTTTTGTTCGACGGGTCAGCCGCTCCAATGACTGCTGACGCCGCCATGTCCTGCTTCACGTTGTCAATCCAACGTTTTTTCATTCTACCGCGGGGTCGACAACCTGGTGCTTCATGTGATATCTTTGATAATATTTTACAGGTAAAACAGTAAACACAGAAAAACATTTTTTTAAAATGTTTTCAGAGTTTGCTAGCTGAAGAAAGGAAAACCTTGAAATAAGCCTGTAACTATATAATTTGTTTTTAGAAGCTTTAACGATACAACACAAGCTAATTGTTCTCAGAAGCAGTCTCTGATTTTAAAGGCTTTAATATGATTTTTAATTGGGCCAAGAATGTGGAGAAAAAAAATTTGCAACGCTTAAAAATTGTTTCATTCCTATGACGAAAATTGAAAATTAAGAATTTTGTTCACCATGTCCCTCCTCTTCACCTATCGTAATTGATCAAAAAAGGTTCCCCGTCTTATTCATTCATTTTATATTTGGCCCCTCCCTCCATAAAGTCAATTAAGCCAATGCAGATGTAGATGACATAGATATCTAACCTTCCGGGAACATATTATTTAAAATTTCATCACCATTGCCATTACTTTTATTGCTTATTAAAGATATACAAAAACCGATTGGTGGTAAGTATGCATTGAAACACATCAAAATAATGGCAAAATTAACATTACGGTCATGGAAATAAAAACAGCTGTAATCTGAGTGCAATGGGTCCATACCTGGATGTGCTGTCTCCGTGCTCCTTCAACACAGCGATGGCCTCCTTCAGCTCAGGGATGTCGGGGAGGAAGTAAATCTCGTGGAAATGTTTGCTTAGATTGGTTCTAGGGGGAGCAACAAGAAAAGACAATGGAAGATAATATTTTAGCACATCTTGCAAATATCAAACACACATCTATGTTTAAAATATATGTTTAAATGCATCAAAAACCATTATATACAAGTATATATGTTTAAAAAAAACCCATAGGCTACACCATTATGCTAAAATAACAAATCAATTTTAAGTAAAATGAAAATGATACTACACTGTAATACGTTACCTGTTCTCCACAATCATGTAATCAATAATGGTGGCAACTTCCTGCGGAAGACACTGTAATAACGGCAAGAGGGTGGCGATGATTTGTGACATCATCATGCCAAGTAGAGGTAGTTCCAGACTGAAAGACAAGTTTGAAAAAAGGCAATGCACACATTAGAAGCTGCTATTATCAAAACCCTTTCTTCATCGTTCTAATTCCCTGTACTACCAGCGTAAAGAATTATTCAACCCATGTAAAGTTATAAAAGAGTTTGCGTCAGAGGTGTCAATGTTATCATCAAATATAAAAGGTCAAACTTATCTTTGTTAGCATAAACCAAAAAAAACATTGATAAAACATGACCTCAAATTATAGTAAATCTAAAATTTCAAGTCATTGTTGTGGCAAAAATTGTTTACAAAGTATATATAATTTTTCTTATAAAAAAGTAAACAAAAAAGAATGAAAGCTATATTTCTTGAATGCATGGCATGGTTATGTGTCCTGTTCGTTAAGTCGCAAAAATTATTCACAACCAACTTTTTATCATACAAATTTTTCTTTTTTTTAAAGAAAGAAAAAAAAAACCCCAACCTACCTCCTGACAAAGCAGTTCCACGCTTTGCAAGAGATTTCCACAAATGAGTTTTCTTTGAACTGTAATCCAAGTCTAAGTAAACAAACAAGCAGAAAAAAGCAACATGACATATAAATAATATAAACGAAGGCTGATCCCATTTTTTCACAATCTTATTATATTTCACAATCTAAAATCTTTAATGATACAACACAAGGTAATTGTTCTCTGAAGCAGTCTCTGGTGTTAAAGACTTTAATATGACTTTGAATTGAACCAAGAATGCGCAAAAAATGGTATAAAAAATTAAAAATCGAGCTACTAATGACACTGTTCCAGGCTCGGTGGGCTGATCATCTAGCTTGACTCAAATTCCTGATCTGTACAATGGGCGAATGTGATGTTAGACCTTCGACCTTGAGGTGGGCAGGGCACTTGTGTGAAAAAGAAAAAAAAAGTAAAGTCCATAGAGCCGTTGCTTTTCCCGGTTTCCGTAGCGTGAAGCGGACTGAGTGACAATATGTCACCCGTCTGGATAGGACGTTGGTCTATCGCAGATTACTTCCCCAGCTATAAGCGGGTACCCATTTTCACACCTGCGTCGAGTGAGGCAATTGGAGTAAAGTTTCTTGCCCAAGAAAAACAATGAAGTGGCAGTGATAGCACTTGTGTGAGGATGCAGATATATTTGGATTGGATCAAAGACTATATGAAAGTGCCTTGAAAGTAATTCAGGCCTGAACATGGGGCTGTACCCTATGGTGAATTGTGGGATGGATCATAAATGGCAAACACTGACCGGAGGGTGTTCATGACTTTGTGACGAATTGAGCTGATGTGTTTGGATCCCATGAGTCGAATGATAGAAATAACACTTTTCAAAGCCTGAAAAAGAAAAAAATAGAGAAGAGATCTAGATATGACGGAATTATCATCCAAACATAATGATGATAATAATAATAATAATAATAATAATAATAATAATAATAATAATAACAATAAGAATAGTAATAATAATAATAATAACAATAATAATAATAATAATAATAATAATAATAATAATAACAATAAGAATAGTAATAATAATAATAATAATAACAATAATAATAATAATAATAATAATAATAAAAATAACAATAATAATAATGATAACGATAATAATAATAACAACAACAACAATAATAATAATAATAATAATAATAATAATAATAATAATAATAGTAATAATAATAAATATATATATATTATAGCGCCTAAATCCATCTAACCATTCTGAGGCGCTTAACAGATCAAAATTAAATCAAAAAGTCCATAGTGAGGTAATAGTGCCCACCATATAACACATTATACAACATAATAATTGACAAAAAAAATAAGTATCTACAAGACATTCGTTTCTTTTCATTTATAGAGTTAGTAATGAATACAAACCAAGAGGGGATGTAGGTATTTGGATGCAAAGAGGAAGACTCTGGATAGGGATCAATGGCGAAAGTTTGTTCGCACTTAACCTTACACCGAAAGGTAGAAAGGAAATTGATAAAGAAAGAAAGAAAGAAAGAAAGAAAGAATACTAACCAGCTCTTTATCTTGAAGAGTTATATTTGAATTCATTAGCTGGGAATCAAAGAAGGCCAGTACTCCAAGTAGGCGTGGTTCCAAATAGGTTGCCTGAAGATTGAGGGGAAAAAATGTTAACGATTTTGGTTTGCTTGTTTGTTTGTTATCTGTTACCATTTAGCACTGTGATTAAACAGTGTAGGGACCAGCTCTGTGTCTGGCTGAGGACAGTGCACAAGGGATAAGGCATCGATGAGCAGACCCAGATACAAATTTATCCAGATTAAGTGCAAATCTGTGCCCCACTATTACACATGGCCTGATACAGAGCTGGAAAATCTATGGATCAAGATTTTTAAGGCAAGCAGGGGATCAGTCCTCTGTGCCAAAAAGAGTTTTTAAAAAAAATTAAATTAATGCCTTTGGAAATTTAGGGAGGTGATAAAAACGATATATGTCATTACATACTTAATAATTTCATGGTGGTATAAAAATGTTAGTGATGTCGTAAAAATAAATTTGAGAAAATATTAATGATAGATGGGACTTTCATCCGGGGTGCCATCTTTGCTGTTCCATTTAAAAGGTTGACAAGGGTGAAACAAAGTGACTTGGTTGTGCGTGGTGGTGTTGGTGGCCCAATGGTTAGGCTAGAGGACTCCAGATCGAAAAGTTCAAATCCTGTCATCGCTAGACTCGATGTTGAGTTCTTGGGAAATGCTTTTTACACAGATTTCCTCACTTGAACCTGACAGGCTGCTCTAGGGTAATCTCCCCAGGGAGTTGAGAAGTATTTACAGTGGTACAACCGGCTGTGGGGATCAATGATGTAAAGTCTGTGAACCTGTACGTATATAGGGCTATAAACTCATCTTTATCATTATCTTTTACACGGTTGGTTGCCCAGGTGGCAGCTCTCGGCTGTCCTATAACTGAATAGTAACCACTAGCATAACAGCAATGTGTTTACTGGTAGAATGTATGGGAACTAATGGTACATTGTAGTCCAATTTACTGGTGAAGGTATTTGGAAGCAGTGGGCTCATCATCAGCTCATCTTTAATTCCTGAGGCAGAGACAGTTGGATTTACTTCCATTTGTCATGTGCACCCTTCAGAGGGAGCTTGGCATCTGGCTGGCCCCTACACTGCTTTTGCGGTATAAAAAAAGTAAAGTCCTTTCGAGCCATGAGGCCCATAGAGCCGGTGCTTATCCCGGTTTCCGTAGCATGAAGCGGACTGAG
>JARFNW010186354.1:0-16702 GCA_031763155.1 Dirona albolineata
TTCTTCTTCTTCTTCTTCTTCTTCTTCTTCTTCTTCTTCTTCTTCTTCTTCTTCTCCTTCTTCTTCTTCTCCTTCTTTTTCTTCAGCTGTGATGGCTTAGAGGTAGACATGAAGGCAACACTAAATGCTATGGGATTAGATTAGGTGTGATAATGGTGTATTTTTCTAGTGTGACCTACAAGGTTTTAGGAACATGAGGCTGCTCACTTACTCATCCTCAGTACCAAAAATAATCTCCATTTCTGTGCTTGTGCATTGTATGTTGAGACAGAGACATGGTAAGTCATATCCCCTAAATCAAGGATATAAAATGAATGCCTTGTGTACCATTTGCGACTGGGGCTGACACTGCTCAGAACTTACATATTAGTGAGATGAACTTCAATGAATATATAGTAAAATATATACTAAAATTAATTTTCTTCTTTGTCAATGTTTTACTCAGGCCTTTTATGGAGTGTTGTTGGATGTTGTAGGAATTGCTGCTGGAAATACCAAAGCTCCTTCATTGGCCTCTCCCCCTTCAGAAAATGAACTGAAGGAACCAGAAAACCTTAATATATCAGTGTAAGTATTCTCATATGTAATATTTACATTTATGATGTTTCTATGCATTTGTAACATGAGCCAATTTTCATATTTTTCCTTGAAGCAATAAAGGTTCACAAGGTAACTCTCTTTCTCATCCTTTGAGATGGAGTGTAATATTTAACGCAGTGTTATCTAGCATAGTTGAAAGTTTAAAACATTGTAGCAAAATCTTCTAAAATGGTGAAAAGTTTTGAAATTTTCTCTACCAAAATATACCAACAATACAGGCTAATTTCAGTTTTGCATACTGGCATGACAGAACGATATAAGTGAATGTGACTTTAAAGCATTTCTGCAAAATATGAAACATCTTGTTGCTATACATTCATCACTTATCTTTTTAGCGTTCTCCACGCTTGTCAATGGAATGTTGGAATATATAGCAATGGTCAGAAAAAAGAGAAATTGAATTTGAATAAGGCTTGGCATTAAAAAATAAATAAATTATTATATTAATATTGTATTAAAGATATCAAATAAAGGTCAATAGTGACTGCCATTGAAATTAATTTCAAAATTTGTCAAAATATCAAGCCTAACATTGATATGATGGATTGAATATTAAATTATGTTGTTAAACTCCAAGATGTCAGGTTTAAAGTATGTAGAGTAAATTATAATTAATTTATATCTGAATCCAATCCATGTTTTATAATGAAGTGTGCACTTCAATCACTAGCAACTGAATAACAGCTAAGATTGTTGCTGTTAGAACATGTAGATTGAAGGTTTGGGTTAAGGTGTGCTTGTTTTCATTTCTATATAATTATGTTACGTGATGATGTGGACTTTCTACCACAGGCGTGATGATGTGGATGTGATGATAACGGAAGCTGAATACGAAAAAGTCATCAGCACTTTGAAGGAAATGCTGAGTGCTGTTTGTGATTACGCCCATGACAGATGTGTTAAAGTGGTGACAGCAAGAGCCAAGGTATTGTACTGACTTTTTGTGATAGTTTTTAGTTGATCAAGTTACTTTTCTTATAGGTAAAAGGACTATTGTAGATAATGGCATGTGATAATTGATTGTGTTAAGATGCCCTTGAATATTCCCATTTTAATGGTTAAGGAATTGACATAAAAGCAAATAAAAAAATCTGATATGATTTATTCTGTGTATAGTGATGAATCAATTCCTCTTATATGTTTTTCACTGTATTCACACTTTCAGAATACCTAAACAAATGTCATGCACTGTGTATTTGTAAATGTAAGAACGTATCTTTATGTCTTCTAGGATGGATTTCTGGAGAGACTGTCGTCCAGTGAGTTTGTCTGCTTGTCCCGTGACATAGAGAAGTTCATGGCAGATACAGAACAAGTGTGTGGAAGAAAGAGCATGTCTCTCAGGGGGATTTTACAGACACAAGTATGAATCTTTTAAAAATCTTATGCAAAACTATTTAAGATAAATCATTTGAGTCTTTTTTTCAAGATTCTGTGTAATAGTATACCGCTAGTCTTCATCTAAATTATGTTCAAAGGGAAAATGTATACATTTTTTCTTTTTTGTTGTGTATATATGCATATCAAGCAAAACATGATTTAAAAGGTTGGGTACAACTTTGATATATTGTTCACTAACATTTTGTATTTGCCTGACAAGTTTCTAAATGAACGTACTTGTGAAAAGTCCGTTCTCACGATTGAATAACTTTTCACAGGTATTTTAATTGATTACGGGGCCATACTATTAAAAAAAGTGTAATTGTTTTATTGTTGATTCTAGACAGACAAAAATCACTTCACGTGACATCTGCACTACGACCTGACAGAGCGATTGAAACTTACCATTGGGTTCCCAGAAACGAACTCAATGCAATGGGTCCATATAGTGATGGAACCACCTCTTGGATGCAAGGAGATCAGACACGGCAGAAATAGTTAATGTTTACAGGCCAAATTTAGAAATACTGAATCACCAGTTCAAAATATCGTGCCCTTTCCAGCCTTCTTAGCATCTAAGATATGGTTCCATTACCATTACTATAGATTGTCGAGATGTGGAGACGACAATATCTTCAAGATCTATTTGATGTTCTGTTAAAGTTTCTTTATTTTTTATTTCAATTTCTAGGCAAATAAATTTGTTGCTCGATTCCATGACGAAAGGAAGACTAAATTAAGGTAACTCTTTCTCACTTATATGATTGGGAAATTTTAGGTTTTAAATTAAAAGGGCAACATGTTAAAAGAGTGAAGCAAGATGAACAAAAACAAAAATAAAAATAAAGAAAAAAAAGAGAAGGAAAATGAGCTATACATAACAACAAGTTTCCTTATTTTCACTCATAATGTGAAGAAATTATTATTTTTTAAAGATATAAAATATCTGATCTGCTATTTTAGAGTGAGGATTTAGATAATTTGGTGGCGGGACACATATATGCATCATCAGGTGATAAAAAGTGTCAAGGGGAAGATACTAAGCATCTCCAGAGCAATGTTGATTGTTATGTGTGTCAAAGTAAGTGGTGGAGGTTATGATAAAGCAGGAGCATGTATATTGCCACAGTCATATTTCTATCCCCATTCCATACGTAGCACCTTTTCATTTCCTCCTCAGACCAATGGGTGTCGTGTCTAGTTTGGGGTGGATCACTGCATTACTTATTGAATTAATGTCATTACTAGGAAGACATTTGTAAAGTTTAGAACGAAGTACATGTTTTTTAGAATAATTTCATTATATTGTTTCAGTCTCATCCTTGATAACGAGCGATGGAAGCAAGCTGATGTGCCAACTGAGTTCCAAGATTTGGTGAACCACATTATTAGTTCAGGTAATATAGCAATAGAGTATGATTCTCTTACTCTCACATTAACATTTGATACCTTCGTATAGAATATTTCAATATTTCCTAAATTACTGTACTTTCTGGCTAATTTTAAATTTTTAAAATATATTTTAATTTTAATTTTAATTTTAATATTTTTGAAAGTAAATTGGACAAGTGGCCTTGTTGATACATCATCAGAGGCTAAAACACATTTTCATTCCACATAATTGGTATTGATGTGAACTACTCAGCAATGATTCTGTTGCATTTTCAATGAATAGATAGGCTATCTTTCATAACGTTTGAACTATGCTGAGATTGATAACACTGATTATAATATACTTTTATTTCATTCGGTACATGGTTCAATTACAGGCATTGTTCCCTGTGAATGGTGTTTCTTTTTCAATTTTTCAATAAAAATTTCATACTGATGTTTGTTGTCTTGCAGGAGCGATGAGTTTACCAGAGAAGAGAACGGATGCAGGTAATATTTTTTTAAAGATTTGGATGTCGAAGGAGAACTTGTATCTGTAGATTAGGGAATTCTTTGGTGTTGTAGAATTTATCAGGGTGTTGGTTTGTCTGCTTAACTCGTACAGCTTTTCTAATCGCGGAAAGAGTGGGTGAGTGTAAGTAGTGTCTGTTCATCTTTTTGAAATTAGAGATGATATTATTATAATTTATTTATGAAAATTGTTTTTTTGTGCACATGAAAAGGAAAAGATTTTACAGGACATCACAATACAGGTCCCTGCTATCTTCATTGTAAGCAATATAGGATTCAGATATCAGATTCTATTGTTTGGAGTGACTGAGGCCTTGGTAGCGTACAAGGAGACCCATAGTGCCACTCTTTTTCTCATGTTCATAATTCAAGTCTTTTGACTGGTATCTCCCAGCATTGTGTGATGGATATTGTATTGGTTTGATACGAAACCAACCCAAATCCAAGGCAAAAAAAATAATATAAAAACAAAAAAATCAAACCCAAAACAAAATAAACAACAAACCAAACAAACAAAAATGAAACAAAATCAAGCCCCAAAAACAGAAACAAACAAAAAACAGAAACAAACAAAAAATATGAAGCAACACAAAACCGTGGCAAGACTCCATGACAGGTAAAACCAAGGTACCTCCCAGAATGATACCATGTTATTGTTTGGATACCATCATTTACAATAATTTATTAGGTCCTACTCTGGTATTGTTTTGTAGACACAATATTATTTTGAAATTTCTCTTCTTTTTTTTTCAGAGCGCAAACCAACAGAATGTTTGATAGTGGGAGAGGAACAATTTGCTGTCGTAGGGTAAGCCATCCGTTTCATTCTGCCATTTGTAAGAACTCTTCAAACTACGTCTTATAAGAGTGATCATTGTCACCACTTTGTTGAGACCTAATCTTCAATATCAGACCTTTTAACACTTGTTTTACCTGAAAATCATTTACCTCAATGTGGCTTGTTATTATTATATCCTACCCGGGTAGTAGGTGCTGTTGTAAGAATAGTCAGCAGTAAAAGAATAGCAACATATCTTAAAGCAAAGTAAACTTCCCACACTCAATGCTGAGTGAAGAGTATTGGAATGTAGATACTTGAATCGTAATAGGCATATTATAGATATGGGAAAATGTGGTAGTGTCCATTGGTTTCCACACTGCCTTTACTTTTGCCAAGTCTGAATAGACCTTGCGACCCATTTTGACAGGGAGGACTGTAAACAATTCTGGACAGACATTGAATTGAAATTGAGTCACATGTGTGGCAGTCAGAGTCTCCACCAACTGAGTTACCCATCATGCTTTTAAGAAAAACATTTGATTAGCATTGATATACATAGCCAAATTATTTTGTAATCGATACTGATCACCTCTCTAACATTTCAGGACCGTTTTAATGTTGATCAAAATGATGGTTGAATACTGCCAGTGTGTGATTGACATTCCATCAGCCTCGTCTGATTTGCTCACAAGACTTGTTGATTTGCTCAAGGTGAGTGGCATACTATTGTTACTCCATGTCAAGTCATATTAGGCATATGTCTTGTTTCCTCAAACCTGAGTGGCGAACGCCATGGTAGGTTTTTGGGGTTTGGTTTTTTTTTCAGTTTTCATTGAAAGAGTAATTATTGTATAAAAAGTTTTAGGAATGTGGTGAACAAAAATGTCTGTGTTCTTCTTTATAGATCTTCAACTCAAGGACATGCCAGCTTCTGATTGGTGCAGGTGCAAGGCAACTGGTGGGACTGAAAACAATCTCCACTCGCAATTTAGGTAGGGAATGAATAGCACTAATTTTTATTGAATAGAATTAATTTGCATCATTGATTTTCGGAGATATCAAGTCCAGACATAAAGAACTTCTTTTTTATATATAGCTGAATTTGAAATGTGCTAAAAAAATAAATGTGATTTATAAATAAATGTTTTGGAAATTTAATTTTTCTGATGAAAGTTTTTCTTTATGTGTGTGTTTATATATATATATATGTCTAAACTAGCTTTTGATTTTTGCTTAATTAATAGGTCTGTGGGTCTTGTACTTGTAAGTATTGAAAGGGCCAAAAATGAAAATGATGATTATTGTTATTGACTGTCCTATTAGCCCTGGCGTCCAGATGCCTTCAGTTGGTTGTGAGATTCATTCCACAAGTGAAGGGACATTTTGAGCAAGCACTGCCTCCCAAAGGTCACGTCATGTTGAAGAATTTTGAAAAAGTCGTAAAGGTATGATTTTTCATTCTCCTGTTAATGTGAAAATGGTTAAACCCAAATCTTTGAGACCTGATAAATTCTTTGGACTTCTACACATTTTGGTTATGGAAAATGGCATAAGTAATTATCATGATAACTATATGACTTTACTATTGTGACTGACAACCTTGCTTCTATTTTATCATTAAATAGCCTTTGATATTGTTGTGATACTTTTTGTTTCATATTAACATGATTGTACTGTATAACGTGGTGACAAAGGAAGAAATGTTTTTGGAGATCACACCAACAAGAGATAACCTAGCCAGCTTCATCATTGATTTATTTGCTCATGCTTAGGCGTTATGAGCTGAAACAATTATTTTTTCTCTCTCAAAAATGACAATTTGTATGTGATATGACTTGGCTTTGATTTTCTTAACATTTCGTTCCAAACTCCTGTCAGGAAACTTTCAGTCTTTGTCCAAGTTTATCATCTTTCTCATTTCAAACCTTTGTTGAATCTTGTCAAGATGACTGACTGAAGAGATCAATCAAAAGTTTAACACGATGCTACTAGTACTAGTGTTTTTTACATTTTTCATTGTTATTTTTTTCCCCGAAAGGATTATGAAGACCACATAGAAGAGATTAATCTGAAGCTGGTGACCATCACAGAGAACATGGCGGACTCACTTTTGAACAAGGTGAGAGTTTGGTGTTTTTTGGTTGTTTCCATTTGTCTTTGTATGGGAGGGTTAGAACTTTGATGGGAGGTAAGGGAGGGTTGTTGATTGTGTGATGAGTTGTATGTAAAAAAAAGGGGGGGGGGGGTATTTGTTGATTTACACATTTATCTTGACAATGAAAGAAGATCACATGGTGCCTTTTATTGAAGGATTTTACATCATGCTATTATATTAATATTATGCATAGAAAAATGAAGCTGATTTCTGACAAGTGGTAATTCTCATTCATATTCTGTCTTCTAAGAAAAGAGATATAGAATTGTTTTGTGTTAAGTTATTTTAGGTTGCCATTTTTTCCTCAATTAATATAGAACACTGCTTTGAATTTGCATACTTAGAGAACGTGAAAATGAGACATAAGTATTACTTGGGAGAAAGAAGAAATGAAGTCCTCAAGAGCCTTGAGGCCAATAGAGCCGGAGCTTATCCCGGTTTCTGTGGCGGGCAGAGTGACGATGTGTCACCCTTCTGGATAGGATGCCTGTCTATCCCAGTATTACTTGGACATGCTAATAAAACAATGTAATAGATTTATCACCATCAGTCTTTGTATTTGCTTTTTTTCCAACCATACAGTATGAGGTAAAAGCCCCAATGCCTTCACAGTGTTTCCGCTCCATCTGCAAACAATTGGCCAAACTGCATGAAGCCTTGGTTGGCATTTTGACTCTAAAACAAATCAGGGTGAGAACATATGTATAATATGGTAACAACCAGATGACGAATGAAGGTAAACAAAGATTAATCAGTTTATGATTTGTGTAAATCACGCATTACTTTTTATGCGTGTGATTCAAACAAGTTTCCCTATATGTAAACTGGAGATGTTGCACAGTAGTCAATGCCTAAAAGCACAGTGATGAGGAGGAAGTTAAGTGTTTTATTTGAAGTGTGCACATACATGTGTCGATTACATAGCAAAACAAACAAAAATCATCAACCCTTGATTGGGAAATGTGCACGTGACCAAAATGTGCTTTGATATGTCGACTACTGCATGTGATTTTTAATGCAGCAAAGACCAAACTAGAAACGTCTTTGTAAATTGCACGATGTATGTCAACTGCAATCTGACACCAAAAGGTGTTGTAGGGTTTGATCAGGAAAGAGAAATGATGTCACCCACATTGCCTGAAGAGAAAGAGGTAGTGATGATTTCCATGATTTATCAATCTACAGACCCTGTTTGAACGCATGAATGATTCCTTCTTGAAAATATTGGGACGCCGTCTGGTTGTCCTGGGCGTTGCCAATGATGGAGGACCACAGTGTGGGTAGGTACCGTTTTATTCAACCGTCAAAAAGTGACGTAGAGACAGATGATCACAAAATGTCTTTTGATGTTTTCTCCTCAATATAATCGTAGTATCCATACCATTACAAGGTATACTGCCTTTTGTCTTGTGACCAGACTATATGAGTCAGAATGTTGCCGTAATGTGTGAGAAATTTCAAGCTAGTGTATGGTGTGCTTTGAGATATTGACATTTAAACATGGCCAGACAGGAGATATATGACTTAAAAAAAAAAAAGAAGTTTACTGGACTGTTTCTCAGATCTGGAAATCCTGACTCGCGACTCATTTAATTTTGTCTGGTCGCGAGTCATTTGCAGTCTTTTCATCAAGCTTTTAATGTCATCATTTGTGATTGCTATGTTGTCCTCTGAAATCAAATAAAAACTTCTTGTGTGTCTTAAATATCTTTGAAAGAGTAAATGAAAGGCTTTTGCATTCAAATATCCACAATTAGCATTATTTAGTAGATATTTATTTTTCACTTTGTACAACTGCATCTCTTCCTAGGGGTGGCTCTTACTTTGGCATGTTAGCAGATAAAGTAAAACAACAAGTTTGATCATTAATTATTCATTTCAATACTGTGATGCTCCATATCTTATGCGTATAACATATATGTTTTAATTTTTATGCACGTCTGTAAAACAAATTTCCCTAATGGGATGAAAATAAAGTATTATCTTATCTTATCTTATCTTATTTACGAATCATTCAACATATCCCTCTCCATTTTGTCCCCAGGTTGGTCATTTCAGACCTGGTGTTTTATTCTGGTGGTTTCAACACCCTGAAAGGTCTTGAGAACCTTGTGCAAAATACCAATAAGGTTTGGGATTTGAGATGACCAGGGATTGGGGCAACTGTCTCTTTTCACTTGTCTCAAGACAACTAGATACTCCCTAAGCAAATCTTCCATTCCGATTTAAATGGCCCATGGGGTCATTTATGTTTTAACAATGTAAATACACTGGAAAACACTCGTTGCGAGATGTTTGGTACACATCAAATCATACTATTTCAAATTTATGCTTTTTTCCTACTTACACAGTGGGACAAGTGAAAATTGGATAACAAATATTCTTTATGACACTAGTGATATAAAAAACTATGTCTTGTGTAATTAGTTTTGATTTTTATGAAATATTGAACCGCGCAAAATGATAAAATATTGACCAATTCTTTGAGGATCCCAAAGATTTGTGCTCGTGATTGTGATATGAATGTAATATACATAGGAATAAAATGTCCTGTAAAATGATGGTGAAGATAAGTTGGGACTATTTATTTAATATTTTGATATCATGAGGTGATAATGTAATATACACATACAACTGTGACTTCACTCGATTATTTATTTCTTTTTGTCAAACAAGAAGATTTTACTTTTAAAAATGCCTTGTCAATTTTGCTTTTGTTTTCGTTTTTGGTGAATTCTTATCTTGAAAAAGTTTTGACGTTTATGTGCCTGTTCACATTTAAATGAATGGTGAGGAATGTCAATTTGTTGGATTCTACATCTGATGCTGTAAATACTGCAAATCAGTGTTTTGACCAGCCCATCCTTTTGTCCGACTCCAAATGGTGCACAAGGCACTCATATGCAAACAAAGTTTCCATCCAGAAAAACCCAATTCTTCAGGCAATCTGATGCATAGATGAATAATGTGCTAGGGACTAGAATGGTTAAGAATTTAAGACAATTAAGTGATCAGCCCACTGTGTCTAAACTTTATTGATGCAACAAGTAACATGCTATTCAATGGCTGTGAGATATGACAAATAATGTGCCTTGATGTCTACGCCTTTGTTGTAAAAAAAATATTTCTGCGTACAAAGGTGACTAACATCAGAATGGTGGAGGTAAAAAATTATAGCTGTGGCCATTAATAAAGGAAAGTCTTAAAAGCATCAGGAGTGAGTGTCTTTGATTAACTCCATGTACTTTAAACATTGACAGTAAAGGACTATGGAGGCTTGGAGTGGAGATGGAAGTAGAGTGTCAGTGGACTGCCTTGGAAAATGCTTTAAGTCGAAATAGTGCATTTATTGATTGTTCAAAACTCTTGATGATTTATCTTATCATTTTGAAGAAGTCTGCTTAGTGTTATTCATGTCTTTGTTTATTTATTATTAATTTTTAAAAAAAATGTAATGCAGGTAAGTCTCCAAGTCAGTATACTTCAAGAACTTTTTTTTGTTTTAGGTAAGACAGCTGATTAATGATTCATTGTGAAGACTGTGCTGAGTAGGATTGGATTTTGATATATTATGTCTCATTTACTCATGGCAATCTTGTTCATTCTGTTTCCCTGGCTTCACCTCACAAAAGCTAGAATAAAATAATTCAATAATTGATCATGTGTCAAGTTCAAATCATTCATTCATTTATACCTAGAAATGTGTGAGCGTTTTCCCCACTGATCAGCAATCAAAATTAACTCCTGAACTATTTTCAATTTTAGAAATGTTATTATCCCTCGTCTCATTGTGACAGTACTGTACAGTGGAAAGGAGTTCTGCAGCAAAAGCTATTATTTTAGACAATACTGGCTTATATGCAAACCGTTAATTTTAATGGAAACATTATTTATTGGAAACGTTGTACAGGGTGTCTGAAAATTATCTTTACAAATTTGACATCAATGCATTTAATTAATGTTAGTCGTCAGTTTTGCCTTTTTAATCATACATTTTGTCAACAGGGTGTCCATGCGACACCATGCATTGGTGAAGACAGTATCTGTAATTACCATGATGCAATTTGTGTTGACTTGACTTAAGACTACAATTAAATACCTCTTGCTAGGACATTGTCAACATTTTTCTCTTTTCATAGTCGCTCTGCTCATTTCTTCTTTTATAAACGTCCAGTTTATTCAATTTTTTTAATGCCAAGTTGGTATGGTTGGTCTCAATGAAGGTGATGAGTGGTAATTGGTTGTACATTTTCATAAGACATGTATCTGATAGTTTTAACAAACATTGGACACATCTGGCCATCTGACGCTGCTTTTTCTTTCTTCGTCCTTTGCTTCTTTTTCGATTTATTTTATTAAATTACATTGTCTCACTATAATGCAAGTGCAAGCGTTTGTAAATATATTATTTACTTTTGAAGTTGTAAAGATAATTTTCGGACACCCTTGGTCACTCATAAAAAGTGGATTAAGCCTTGTTTGATCATTTACATTGTGCTGGTAATCATTGTTACCCCACTCAAACCAAACTGCATGGTTTCCATCTGATCATCTAAATTAGCCTACATTGTTTCATTATCATATGTGTAATTAGTTAATATTATATATTCATATTTGCAGTTGTAACGGACATTTTAAGGACACCTTTAAACACTGATTTCCTGGGTTTCTTTGTTACTTTTTTTCTATTTCATGTAACTTGCATCACAATAAACATAACTATTTTATACTTTGTGCATGCTATAGGACCTAACACGGAAAGCTACAATAGGTATTTGATAAAGAAGGAAAGAAATCTTGCTATAGGAGGGCTGTTCAATAGTTTTTGCCTCAATTAAAATTTTATCATTGATTAGAATGATACTTAAAAGATATTATGTCAAAAGAAAGTCGTTTCCATTACAAAATGGTGCAACTATCATTCAAAGTAGTCATCACCCTTTTCCACATAGAGATGCCAAAGCTGGAGTAGTTTTAGCTCGTCGGCAAAAAAGTTGGATGCCTTTTGACAGAACCAGCCAAGTACTATAGCATGGTCATTGTAATGATTTCCTTTGAAGTGTTCTTTAAGGTTTGGAAATAAAAAGATTTCATTATAAGCGAGATCTGGACTAGGGCGGCGGTGAGGTAAGATTTCATGCAAGTGAAGGCGTTGCAGTGTATTTTGAGTTTGGGCACTCGGGTATGGGTGAGTGTTATGTTGAATGATTCAGACTTTCTAGAGGTGATAAGAGTTACTCGTTTCCAAAACCTGTGGGAGCTCATCCTTCGGCAGACATAAATTCAATGACAGCCATTTTTTTAGTTTTGACATTGTGTTCATAATGATTGTGCACATGGACCTTTCGTAATCAGACCTTCCTTGATGATATCAAGATGGACAGTTGGACTAGGATTCTTTTATTATTAAATTCAATTCTATACGATGAATAACATCAGAAAAATCCATCAGGAGGCAAACATTATTGAACAAGCCTAGTACCTTTATAAAAAAACCCCCCAACAAAATCATAACAAAAAGGGGCTTGGATTTATGACCTAAAAGTGGCCTGGTTCCTTAAACTTAAAAGTGTAAAGGGCATAATATGCTTGATATTGGGGTGGTTTTTCTCAGAAGACTCTGGTTTTTTGCTCCCACTCCCTGATGAAATCTCTCGCTGCCAGTTATACGCGCAAGGCTTCTGTCAGTTCTGAACTGCACTTAGTCTGTTGGAGACAAAGTAACAATTTAGTAAATGCAAAAATGCTGAGCTGTCCTGAAAATGCTAGAGATTGTTCAATGTTGATATTTATGAGTTTCAATTATGTGGCTGGGATTTTTATTTTATTTGTCTTTTTATTTTCCACTCATTCGCATCAGTTATTTGAATTATAACTTTATGTGCAATACATTACGTGATTGTCTTTAACAATGTATACTTTGTTTCAGATTCATTAGATTCTAATTTAATATCATATCATTTGAATCGAGGGATGGAGCTGCACTATGATTGTGAGCTTTTAAAGTATGCATTTAAAGATAATCAAATGAGCCAATCAGATAATAGAAAGATTATAGGTCAAGGACATCTCAAGACGTCTTTGACCTCACCAACTACCATAATAAACCACTTTTACAAAAAATGTGTGACTTTGTGTCTTGTGCTTTTATGCCAACAAGTGAATATTAATGATGATTATGCAGCCGACGTTATTTTCAATTTTATGTTGATTGTTGTATATACGAGGGGGGATCCAAAAGTCTTTACCCTGAATATCAAGGAAATGTGGTATGGGTGTGAAATTTACTAGGACGGGAGAAACACTGTCTGAAAACAGGTGTGCACAATTTGAAGAATTGGCAGCTGTAGAGTGTTGCTCTGAAATCAAATTTCTGCATTTGCAGGGAGTCTTTCCTGCACAATTCATGAGGAAATGAATGAGGTTTATCGTAGGGCTGTCCCAGTTATGAGACAGTTGGATTTTGGTGCCGGACGTTCAAATTTGGCCTTATCTGTGTAATAGATAATCAAGAAAGAGATGGTGTCTGAGAATTCATTGTTCCTGAAAGTTGCCAAACATGAAAGTTAAATTTCCATTCATTTTCTAAAGAAGTGTTTTCTAAATATTTTCAGCTTCCGCATGCACATTTTCACTTGCTGGTCAACTGATTATATTGGGATGCAGGTTTAAATGTTCATGTTTGGGCACAACAAATCCTTTGACAAAAAGTAGCCAAAGTGGTTTGTATTTTCAGCAATATGAATTGGTCCCACCACCACAAGTATTACCTTGCACATTCTATTAAAGTAGAGATCTGCTTTTGTATTCTAGACTCACAACAAATAACCAACAATCACTTTTTTGAAATTTAAAGAAATTTCATACTGAAAGCAATAAGTCAAAAACAATGTAATTTTGATATGGCCTTGTTTAATTTATGTCCCATCGATGACAGCTTTAAATGATCATGCAACAATTTAAGTCATTATATTATATTAATGAAACAGTGATGGAGGAGAAACAAAATTTGCATCGTATAAACAAAAGAATGACGTAGACTGACCAATGTTTAAGCAGCAAAGAAAGAATTAATAAAATCATTGATATAATAATAATAACAATAATAATAATAATTCTGAATCTTTGATTAGTCAGTCAATAAACAAAATTTGTACTGACATGTTATGTTGGGGCAAGCCTGATGGTCAGGCACAAGCAAATAGATTGCCATTCAAATCAGCATGCAGGAATAAACCATATGGAACGCAAGCGGGTAATCTGCTTAATGAGTCTACAACTTTGAATAACATAAGCGACGCACTATTCTAGTTCTAGATCCACAATTGCTGTTTCCTTGTTGTTTACTGACCGACTAGGATACCAGAGCTGGGGATAATCCCCCACCCCTTCTATCCACCAAACTCTGGGTGTTCACTGTGACTCACTGTGCATTAAATGATGTGATCTAAAACAGAGACATACTTCGGAACATGATTAGGAAATGCAGCTGTTTTAATATATCCATTTCATTTCATCCTCTGCAATGAGGAAACATCACTACAACATACATTACACAGACATTTTAAACGAACAGGTTAATATATTAGTTTTAAATTCGGTGCCTGCACCATGATAAAAATAAAATAAATGCCAACAAATATTTACTGAATGTCGTACAGTAATGTAAATTGTGACAAACAGTCATATTTGGCATGGTTTACCATTATAATACCATCTTTTCAGAAAATATCACAAAGAGTTGAATGGTTTATAAGTAAGTAGTTAGTATCAAAGCTTTGTATGACTTCCAATTGCATTGTAAATTGTAAGACAGTCACAATAATAATATAAATATACATCAGTTACCAAATTTCAATCCCACAATACAAGAATTAAACTCGCAAGTATATTTTCCTCAACAATTTTGTTCTGAACTTGTGTTCCTACCATGGCAATTTTAATAAGACGTAAAGAAAAGAAAGCCCCCGAAATTCTGATTTCGTTCTTGAAAGGACATCCCTGTTCATCTTATAGAACTCTACTTTGTGTGAGTGTTAAGGATTTCTGATTGAATAACACAGGCTTTACCTTAAATCTTCCATACAGACAAACAACATTTTTGACAGCAGATATCTCTACTAAATTTTGACCAGGTAAAATGCAAGACAAATGACAACTTTGGCAATGCAACATTACAACATCATAGACAACGTCATCGATTAAGAAAGCAAGAAGAAAAATCTGCATATTTATTATATTATAACACCAGAAAGATACCTTTAATTGTTCTTTTATTCCAGTCATCAACTGGAAAATCAATATATGCAAATCATTTTCTATTTTATACTCATTGATTTAGGTGGTGGAAAACATTAATCCAGATGGTAGATAGTGATCTCAATTATACCTGTGGGGACCAAGGTCAAATTATATGCCATTGATCTTATGCAGATCTTACCAAAGTAAGTTCTTTGCAATAACAAAATGTTTAATTTCTAAAAACCCATTGATTTCAAGTTTTCTCGTTTCACAATGCACCAAATCTACTTTGCATAACGGGTAGGTATATAAAGTTAAAGACTTTGTCTTGAGAGATGAACGATTAAGTCAGATTGAATTGTAAATTATTAAAATGCTTTAATAATGGAAAGATGGCGAAAATGATTTCATTTCTTGGAAAAGACTAAAGCTTATTATAAACTATGTCCTAAGTCTTTTTGAAATATACCTTAAAATTATTCTATGTAGGTATATCAACTACGCTGTTTATGGCAGTCATTTTTAGTATAGCGTACATATAACAAGAAAGTATGTAGCCCTAGCATTTTATCATATTAAAAAAATGTCTGCATGCTTTAAAGATTCCATTGTAGGAATGTCTTTGCGCTCTTTCTTCTAGGGAATGTTGTGGAAAGGTATTCACGTTTCAAGAGATTAAAAACAGCTTAAATTTTAAATATGGTGATCAAAACAAACCAATTTTCTTTTTACATATATGGAATCAAATAGGCTGATATGTTAATTCCAATAACACACCATAAGGACAAAACGAACCCTGCAAAAATTGCACAAAATGGATGAATGCAAATTGTTTTCTACAGTTAATGAAAACTCGAGGCACTAGTTCAATTCACTTCTAATCACTGATACTGATAAATTGAGAAAGAAAAATAAGAAAAATATAGAACTAATAATAATAATAATAATAATAATAATAATAATAATAATAATAATAATAATAATAATAATAACTGGTGTTTTATGAAAAAAAAAGGTTTTAAAATATAACACAACCAATAATTTTATCCATGTACCGTTACTGAAATTGAAATATAACAATTTATGAAACTGTACTTTGAAAAATAAGATGATAAAACTCAACTTTTTTTCTATGACAGCCATATTTAGGAAAGTTCAATTGATGATGAAACTGGAAACTGATTGTCAAACCATGAGTAGAAAGCTGGTCCAGGAAAACTAGTATTAACAGGTGTTTCACAATGTAGATACACAGTATGACATCTTAGAAAACAACACAACTAGTGTTGTATGTAAAGTTGTCAACGATTAAAAATATGGTTGGTGCTTTATTATCTTTTTGCTCTTAAACTGAACTCTAAAAAAATATAATATTGCCTTATACAGTCTCCTTAATCGCCGATTTCATGTAGCAATCAATCAAATTAGGCTGCCGGGCTCGGATTTCAAATCCTGGCAATGCCGCCAATGTTGGCTCCTTGAGAAAGACTTGACATATTTTTTCCTCACTCGACTAAATGAGCACCCAGCTACAGGTAGAGAAAGACATTGTCAGTCCAGTGAATGTCAGCGTGATAGTATGAGGCTCTACTGTATGCTCCCTGGGGAGTTAAGAAGGAAGTTGAATAACACCACCTGTGAGC
>JARFNW010186465.1:0-11828 GCA_031763155.1 Dirona albolineata
TTGAATACGACCCGGGGGGGGGGGGGGGGGGTCACGTTAGAATGGTAGTTGCTACTCAGGGGTCAATTATAATTATAGTTATAGTTAGAGTAAAACCTTGAGTCATTAAAAATTTGGTCATAATCGGGGGGGGGGAGGTAGTCGTTATTGAGGGGGTTGTAGTAACTGTCTCATGTGGGAAAGGTAAGAAGCATAGAGTAATGAATAACATAAGAAATGAACGATAACGATATACCTGATATTACCTACAAGTCTAGACCTAGAGTCTGAGTGTCGAGTTGCAAACTCAAACTCAGTTGCCGACCGACAGTGTCCCCATCCGACCGCCTATGCCTATAAATGTTCACATTAATTTTTGTGTTCGATTTTATCTGGTTTTGTTGAAAGAACCCTTCCCAAAAATGCCATAACTCATTAAAACAAAAACAATAGGAAGCTGGTGGTTGGATTGAAACACTAGTCTGCGGAAATCAGATCAAGTTCAAGAAGCTTAGAAGAAGGCGAAGGCCGAGAACGAACAGAGCAGCGGGGCCATGATTCATGATGAATTGTAGACTTAGACTAGACCTGTCTAAACTCCTAAACCCTAGTAGATCTATCAAAACTTGAAATATGCTTTTACTTTTGCAGCTTTTTACTTTTAATTAATGCTGTGACAGTGATAGCATTTAAACAATAGAGTAAAGTAGACTCAGAATCGGAAAGCTTGAGAAAGAGAGACTGCTGACTTTGAGTTTGAGTTTAGAGAGACACCACCACTCACTCACACCGACCGTGGCCGTGACAGTCAACTAATCACAGCAGACAAGATTACAAAACAAACTTACTTGCTAAGAAATGAATCGTGCTTTGCCTTTACTGCTCTCATCATATCAATTTGGTTTTTTGGGCAAACTTTGGTAAACTTTGCCCATTCAACGGCAGAGGAGGCGACCCGTTTTGCTGCCATGATTTCAGACTTATTTCACCTACTGTAGATCTAAACACAGGACAGGACCTTGCCAATGTCAGCGGAAGTAGAGTTGCAGTGTCTGCAGCATATATTTTGCTATTCCCACGACGATTATCTGTTCATCGATTTTCTTGATTTACTTCATCACTAAAATGAATTTTTCAAGCATTGAAACACAGAAATTATATAATCTGAAAGCCGTGAATTGAAGAAAATTGTTTTAGAATTTAATAATCACTTTACTTAAATCCAAATGTTATTTCTTATGATTTGATTTGATAGTCGATAATGAACAAATAATTGTGTCAATAGTTCGTGATTGTTGCTTACGGAAGTTGATTGAGTGACTCTCGTCGTAGCGCTAGGTCTAAGTAGATAGAAGAGTTCAGAAAAGCAGAGGAATGATCGAGGTAACTTTACTTTTAGATATTTATTTCATTGTGTGTCAAGTATTTCTCATTTTTATATCGAAAGTGAGCTTATACTTACATAGACTGACTTTATATTTCTTCAGGAGAAATTTCCACAGCCGCAGAGTGTACAGACAGAGATGTTGACATATTTCGGTGTAACAGTACAGTAGTAGTAGTAGTAACAGTAACTTGAGTCTGCTGAGTAACACTACACTCTACAATCTTCTTCTACACTAACAACACACAGAGAGACAGACAACAGCCAACAGACAGAACATGACATATTAATGATGGATAATAATAATAACAACAACAATAATAGTGATAGGAGTCACAATAATCTGAGTTGTTTTCATCTCTTCGGCTTCATTTTGTGCTCTTGCACACTTCAAAATGTAAAAGATAACAAGTGATGGTCAGCATCAATCAATCAATGCCTGTCAATGGACTATACTATGAATAAATATGATGCCATGGCCATCATGCCAATCATGGCTATGGCTGATTATGATGATGGAAATGGAATGGACAGGGCAGGGTGAGCAAGAGACACCCTGTTTAACTGTTTTCTTTTGGTGTGTATCCGCATCGGTATCAACCAGTTAAAGTTAAATCATCAGTATCAATTTTTAGTATCACTGATCACTCTTCAAAATCTCATTAAGCCAGGTAAACGGTGTGAAATACTACTTAAAAAGTTAAAGCTGCTCCTCCTGCCATGAATCCAACGGCATATGATTTTAGTAGTAGAAGTGTGTGTGTGAGTGCCTGTCCTGCTTCGTCTTTTGGTACATTTGGGTATGAAACACTTGTAACTCTTTTCCATTGTTCCTTCCTCTCACAATAGATAAAATGATTGTATTATGTAATAATAATATATATAGACTGACAATTTCTCTTTTCAATCGTTTACATAACTACATTTTACAATATTATATGTTGTTTTTATATTTTGCTAGTTTTATTATTATTATTGTTTTATCATTTGTTGTTGGCGATGATGATGAAAGTGAACTGCCGATTTCTCTTTTCAATCATTTGAATCGTATGTAGTTTGTTTATTTACCTGTTTTATTATAATTGCTTATTATAATATTGTTGTCAATGTTGATGATGATGTCATTGGTGATCATAATGATGATGCTAGTCGTGGAGTTATCTCCCCACTTTGTATATTTTTATTGCCTTACTACTTGATTAGGATAAAATTGTTCAGGGATGTCACACCTGCCAACTGCCCCGATTCCTACAGGACTGTCCCGGATTTAGAATATTAGACAATGGAAATAAACCTCAATGATTGCCCATTCTGTTACTATAAAAAAGAAAATCCAAAAAAACGCTTTAAATGTGGATGTTGGTCGTCTGGATGGGCTGTCCCTGATTCCAATTTCTAAAGGTTGGCAGGTGTGTGGGATGCAGACTTTTGATATGAAATATAAAACCCATCATTATCTCTGTTTATAAACTGTTTATATATATATCATGTGAATATAATTTTCGAAGTTTGATTTTTTTCTTATGCTTTACCTTTTCAGATGCCATAAAGACTTTGGTTCTACTTGAAAACCATCTTGTTTGTGACTGCCTTTGAGAGGCGTGGTTTTAAACCATTTTTGTACATGATGCCAATAGAGGTTGGCAATTTATAAAAACAAAAAATCTAAGTGTGAAAACTGTATTTAAATTTTTTTAAAATTATTTATCATTCAAGTTCAAAGCTCTCTTGTATTAGATAAAACTGAGGTGTGAAAAGTAAAGAATTTTCAGTGATGACGTCACAGCCAAACGGTAGAGGCGTCAATTCAGGAACGACAAACGGCGTGATGGATACGGGTGATGCTAGAAAAGACGAATGGGTACGGCTCAATGTTGGGGGGACAACTTTTCTCACAACGAGAACGACTCTCAGCAGAGATCATAACTCATTTCTATATCGACTTGTACAGGAGGAAGGAGATCTCAACACAGATAAGGTATGAGTAGGAAGATATGATTATAATATATTAGCTAAGTTGGGTTGTTTTTTTTTGTGCAGCAACTTTTGGAGCGCCAATGCAGATGGGTTTGGAGGTTGACTCACCAGAGGATGTTTCAACCTTACAAACCTCCTTCCTCACTATATTTTTTAAAGACTGTTTTAACTGGGGGTGGTGGTCAACTAGATACATTTTCAAATCTTTTATTTTATTACATAATATATCAATCTTGAAAATCAAAAGTGGTCTTCTCTGTCACTCATCTCTCTCCAGCCATAAATTGCGTGATCTCTAAATTTTAAAAAATCATCTGGAGGTTGGAATGTGAGTTCTATTTTATTGTTGAATACTGTAAGTACGCGGTGGGCTCATCACCTGCTCGTCTTTAATTTCTGATGCAGAGTCTTTCTAGCCATATGTAAGGTGATGAGTGGTGTTAGTCCTCGTCATTTTGGATTTACGCCCATTTTCATGTACACCCTTCATAGCTGACATATGGCTGGCCCCTATACTACTTTCTGTGGTATAAAGGGGACTCGATAAACAAACAAATGAACGAATACTGTAAGTTAAAGCTTTTTAATGAGTGAGAAATTGCTTGAAAGATAATAATGTGATTTGAAGTCTTAGGGTTTGATACAGTTGATCTGAATGCGAGAGATAAGCATGATGATGACATGTCTGAAAGATAACTGGTGTGCTTTTAAGGCTCTCTCTATGTAAAAATGTAATTTGGTGTATAAATTATGCAGAATGGGGGGGGGGGGGGTAATGGGGAAGGTAAATGCTCACTAATATTTTTCCTTAATTGTTTCCCTCCTCGGCTCTAGGACAGCGGTGGTGCATTTCTTATAGACAGGGATCCCACGTATTTCGGCCCAGTGCTCAACTTTCTACGTCATGGAAAATTAGTCATGAACAAAGATCTCGCTGAGGAAGGTCTGTCGCTTTATATACATAACAAGTTGTGAATGTCTTCAACCTTTTCTGACCCGTGCTATTCACATTTTCATATATATATATTATAATATCTGCAGGTGGAAATGCTTTTTTTACCCTCTGACTATTGCTTCATTGCTATAGCAAAAATGTGAGCATTATTGCCAATGATGTGGATATATATAATATATATTATGCTCTCTTTCCCAATTTCTCTTAAGTATTATATTTTATTCGTACAAATATGTCACAACAATAAATCAGAAACACCAAAAGTGGTATCATTTTCTTAATGTTGCTTTAAATGCTATGTGTAGTTTTACATACCACTGAACCAGACCAAGACTGGGTGTATGTGTTAATAGTTAAGGTTTCATAAAGATGTCTCTATACACCAATATGGCAGTTATTTATAGAAAGGAAAGATATGTCATAGAATTGCTTTGCAATTATCTTTTGTAAGATAGATGAATGGAGTTGAACCAATTGTTTTTTCCCTCCTGCAAAGTGGGAGTCAAGTTGTTTCATCAAGGGTGTTTGATTTGAGTTTTTCATAACCGCCTGAGTAAAAAAAACAGAAAAAGGGAGCAAACCATTGACTGAAAATAAATAGATACAAATTTATAATGATGAAGAGGTGCCATTTTATTTTTATGCATTTATATTTATTCTAAATACAATCTCCCCTTAATCTTTCAAGGAGTTCTTGAAGAAGCTGAATTCTACAATATAACTGATTTGATAAAGATTGTGAAAGAGAAAATCACTGAAAGAGAAGCAAAACAGAATCAGGTTTGTTTTTTTGTTGAAATATATCTTTGTTCATCTTTTAATTCTGTCCTTTTCTCTCTCTCTCTCTCTCTCTCTCTCTCTCTCTCTCTCTCTCTCTCTCTCTCTCTCTTTCTCTTTTTTAAAATGTGATTCCTTTGTAAAGTTACATCCATGTTGATATTATTGATAAAGGCATTTGATCTTTTCTTCATTAAGGTTATGTTTTGGGCTTTTAAACTTAAATTGAAAAGTAACTTTGAAACTTAATTTGTTTTCTTAAATCCTGCTGTCAATATTAAAACATAATGACAATTTTTTAAAGTATTGGAAGTTATAAAACTGACTAACTATTTTTATTTTTTTTACAACCCACAGACTTTCATGAAGAATGTGTACAGAGTTATGCAGTGTTCGGGTCAAGAACTTACACAAATGGTTTCAACAATTCCAGACGGATGGAAATTTGAACAGGTGAGAACACCTCAGATAGTCACCACTTTATTCAAATTTTACAATCAATTTTGGCCGTTCTGCTGTGGTGAAGTGGAAGCAAGCGTGTCTAATGAAGAATGTCTATGAATATGAGCGACATCCTGTATTATATTGTTAATGATGCCATGATTGTCAAAGAAGAGAGGGTAGGTTTGTCTGTAACGTGTAAGAAGAGAGGGTAGATTTGTCTGTAACGTGTAAGAAGAGAGGGTAGATTTGTCTGTAACGTGTAAGAAGAGAGGGTAGGTTTGTCTGTAACGTGTAAGAAGAGAGGGTAGATTTGTATGTAACGTGTAAGAAGAGAGGGTAGGTTTGTCTGTAACGTGTAAGAAGAGAGGGTAGATTTGTATGTAACGTGTAAATCAGAAAAGGAAGGTTGACAGACATAGTGAAATAAGATTAATGGATAATATGAGATGAAAGGAGCAAACAAAAACAGGTTGTTCTTCCAGGGTCAACATGGAGAAATCAGCGTCCGAATGAAAAACACAGGAAAAGCCAAGAAGGGAACATTTTTATTTATGCGCCACTCTTCAGAATAAACACGGTCCTGTGTTCATTTTCCATGGTACATTCTTGTCCAATTTACTGGTAAAGAGGGTTGGTCGCGGTGGGCTCATCACCTGCTCGTCTTTAATTCCTTATGCAGTCTTTCCAGCCATGTGTAAGGTGATGAGTGGTGTTAGTCCTCGTCATTTGGATTTACTTCCATTCGTCATGTACATCCTTCAGAGCTTGACACATGGCTGGCCCCTACACTGCTTTTTGCGGGGACTGAATAAACAAACTGTGAAAAACCCTCCCTTACATGAAAAACCCTCCCTTACATGAAAAACCCTCCCTTACAATGTTACAAATATTTTTGTTTACATTCCCTGTGCACAAATATTCAATACCATTTATTTAATCTTTTTCTATTTCTCTCTTTTATCTTTCAGTTGATCAATATTGGATCTCATTACAACTATGGGTCAGAGGACCATGCCGAATTCTTGTTTGTCGTGTCCAAGGAATGTCCGTCAGTCATCAACGGATCAGAAGAATCGTCCGATAGAGCTAAGGTAGAAAAACGTGTTATGTATACAATATTATATGTGTGTGTATAAATTGCTCATATTGATTTCAAATAGTCAGATTTATCATTTTTTTCATGATTTAATTTTTTTTTGTATTTGCTTAGTTAATTAACACATCTAGCATAATCTCCTCATAATGTACTTGTGTCTTTATTTCACTATGGACGCAAAGAAATCTTAGTCTGTATGCTTGCATATTTTTGCAAAGAACATACGTTGATCCACTCAGTGTATGTTTACACAACATACGTGTGTTCATATATATATATGGATATATCCACCATTCCCAGCGTTTGGCACCGAAATGGGTTGGGGGGCGGGTTGTTCGAAATTCTTATGCAAAAGTTTGTATTGAATGTGGTACATTTTCCAAGGATGCAGTGATTCAAATTTAAGCCAGACAGATGTTGATGTAGGGAACAGTGCTATTGATTTGATCTGGGCCATGTCAGAAATACGGTTTGCTGATGGTAACTCTATCAACACGTGGCAAGTGGTGGCACCCAAGGACGATTCACCAACATCGAATCACCTGTTTGCTGATATGATTGTCCATCGCGACCAATCCCGGCATCTCTTATTATTGTCAGGCAATTGTCAGTCTTTACGACCATTGCACGTCAAAGAATCGTCCTCGCGCCTTATATCCAAAGCTCACAGTTTTTAAAAAATATTTTATATTGCTGTTTGAGTTTGATTGTTTTTTGTTCATCTACCTTCATCTCAATTGTTTCCACTCTAGCTGCTTCAATCATGTTTCTTCTCTCACAATTCAATTTACATTATGTGATTGAAGAAAAATGTTTGAAGCAGCTAACAAGTCCGTCATGATATTATCTAGAGCAAACGGTTCAAGAACCTCTTTTCAGTAGAATGTATCTCCATCCAACAGGTTCTCCAGCTGAAGGGAACGAGAATCTGATCATTAGTCGACCCTCATTCAACATTTGACGAACGATGTATATTACTTTGATATCAACTTGTCCAACACCACATGTGAAATCGTTTGAGCGTCAGTCGTGGGGAGAGGATGAATAGTAATTTACGACTGGATTCTCTGCAAGGGAGGGAAATGTCTGTCTTTACATTTATTTCCCTCTTGCATCTCTTTTGTTCATTTTTGTATGATGTAGATTTTACTAACTATTCTAATGTAAGACACTCTTGTATGCAACTCTTATAGAACCTTACAACAATTATCCACATTTCTTTCACTCACCATTCTTTTTTCCCTATCTTGAGTGGACGTGCTGATGAAAATTATTTCATTTTTCTTTACAAAAAATAATTGATTTTGAATCATATATTATGTTCGGATTTGATTTACTTACAGACATCTAGACATCTATATTACTTTTACTTCGTATTTTGATAGGCTAAGTAATTTTCTCAAAGAAAAAACCAAAGATTTATATTTTTTCAATGGTGTTTTCATAAGCACGCCCTCATGACAAATATTAATGTCTATGATTGTACGGAAATTAAAGACATCAGTATTAATATATTTCTGTGTGTGTGAGAGGTTTGATTGATAGTTTCCTTATTATATACGTCTGCTTTTTTTCTATCATTACACAGGTTTGGTGTTAGTTTGAAGAGAAATTAGTTGATTATGAGCACATCAATCATACTTAGACAGGGACTGGGCTATGAGACAATTGCTGTATGTGGAATACTTTTAACACTTTGGTCGATTTAACCAAACAGTGCGGTCAGTTTCAATTGGAGAGCTGAGGACTTCCCTACTTTTTGCTGGGAGCTCTTTGACCACCCTGCTTGAATAGTTTAAGACTTTCCCATGCATGCATCACTGGTTAAGAACAGTTTGATTTGTCAGTTGTGTTACTTCATGAAGGAAATCAGTAACTATAAACTTTGAAATGTCCTAAAGAATATTTTGAACATTTCTTAACAAAAGCAGAATTTCAGTGTATAAAGAAATTAATTCAGAAGTTTTGTCAAATTTGATATTTAGAAAATAAATTATATAGATTACGATCTGGTTCCATCTAGACGATCTGGTTCCATCTAGATGATCTGATTCCATCTATGCAAACATTGGAAAGGATAGGAAGAAATAAAATTGTAACGTTAATGACTGGCCCAGTCAATTAGAACCCACAATTAATGTCCTGACGGGATTAGGGATTTTCTTTTCATGTCTCAGAATTTGTTTGTATCGATGGAATGTGAAGACGCACCGTGAGCATTTACTATAGGAATGTCTGAATGTGTTGTTTTATTCTAACTGCATTTTAACAAAAAAAGAGAAGGCAGCGCTCTATGTTCTCTCTGCTGAGACTTTGTCATTGTCATTTCTATCAACATGTTTCGTCTTTTTCTCTTCAACGATCATCAATTGTGTTTTTGTCACATACTCATCGTTTCCGTTTGCAGCCAAATATCTTTCAATTCTTTCTGACAATATTGAGCATTTTGTTTTTTTCTGAGGTTTTTTTCTTGGCTTTCTTTTTTTTTCTTTAATATATATTTTATTATGAGATACAAAAATAACTTTTTTAGGTTCTTCTATTGAAATTGGTTTGATTTTAATCTTTGTGCTTATTTTAGGTCCCCTTTATCGTTGTTTGATATTATTTCTATTGATGATTAATCTACTCATTGGATTTTGCAATGTTCTCTTTTAAAATTTTTAAAAATATACTCTCTTCCAATTGTTCATCAGCATTTTTAGAAAGTTTGTAACTTTAAAATTATCAAATCGTCACGGAGAATTTTGAAGAGTGCATATATAGATAAACCTTTATATATTTATTTCCGAGTTTCATTTTCAATACTTTGACCCATCAACTAAACTGGGCAGCCTGAAAGGGCTTACACATTCTCATACTCTTTCCAACAGATGCAATACTTTATTTTTTCATCCAACTTTTATAGATATTTGATGTACAAAATTGATCTGATTTAATTTCTCACCCCGCTTTTTGTTTTGAAAATTTACGTTGTATCGATTATATATGTATATATATAATTTTTTTTAGACAATTTAAAAATAATCTTTAAATTTTTGAAATATCTATAAAATATTTATTGAGTGAATGTTGTACTACCCTGGTGTCGTGTGGGTCCCAGTTATATATTCATGTACCTTATGTCATACAGATTTGGGGGGTTGTGTCACGACGTTTGCACGGGGAGAGAGGGGAAGATGGGACCTTCTTACAGAAAAGAGTAGTGAGATTTACAAAGATGGATAGAAAGGGGGGGGGGGGGGATATATATTCCTTTGCCCTTTCTTCCCGTTCCTTACTGCCACACCCCCACCCCTCCTTTGGGATTGTGTTTGTGTTACCTATTATACTCGTACCTTCAAACATCTCCGATGGTCAGTCTGGTTAGCAGCATGTGTAGCAAGATTCAATTCTTTTTGTACTTAAATGGTTTATGTGATTCTTTTCTAATCTATCCTCAGCAGTTCATCATAAACTTGACAGTCAAACGACTGACCTTTTCCCCAACTGATGTTATTATTATTATTAAATCATTAGTATTATTATTATTATCATCATTATTTTATCATTATTATTGTTTTTCTACTACTACTACTACTATTATTATCATTATTATTTATGTATTTATTTTAAAATCAAATGAGGCTATTTTATTTGACCATCTCTATTTCATGACGACATCTTTGACAACTAACTCCAAGGTGCCATTTACCTCTTGAAGACAAACTCTGTCTGTCTGACAAATTGTGCTATTCTTTTATTATGATAACGTTGAATTGAATATTTCATCCCTACTTAAAGCTTTATTCTTCTCCATAGATATATTTCTCTTCCTGTGTTTGTGTGAGTGTGTGTGTGCGAGTAGAATATTGCATGAACGGTGATGGTTGGAAGATTATATTATTTTTTAATTTCTGAATCATGCCAAAGTCTGTGACTGAAGGGATACAGACTATAAAACTGTTTATATTTTAATCTTTGAGTTGATAACGAATAACGTGTGCGCAAGTGAGATAATCAATTCCAATGCTGTATTCTGTGAAATTAAATCTTACATATTTACATACATTTGTATTTATTAGCTTAAAGCAATTATAAATATTGTAATCTACGATGTTATGTTCTGATTAATTTTGCTTATTGATTTTGTTTAAATTTTTGTTTTTTGGGGTGGGAAAGGGGGGGGGGGGATGTAAAAAGTGAGATGAGGTTGTGTATAGTTTTATTTTATTCATTACAGAAACGGTGGGTGAGAGTTTGAATGAAAACTTGTCAAAATTTTTACTTATCTTTAGTAGAAAAAAATATATTGAGAGTTTGTAAATTAGCTTCAATGATTGACAAGACAGCGACGTTTTGAACAATTGCTTTTGTCAAGCGACATCTAACAATTGTAAATTGTCACTTGTCAAAGGCCTTTGGTCTTTTTCTGTCAAAGATTTGAGATCATTTCCATACTCCATATTTTGACCCACGTCGGCACGTCATTACTACTGTCGTATTTTATTTTTGCTTGACCCCCGGGTCACCTTACATTATTGTCGGTTGCGAGCAGCAAGTATATGACAGGATATGTCTATGGCTGGGCATTGACGCTGTATTCTGGACAAGACGAAGGAACAAGTCAATCATTTTATTTTCAATTTAATCCGTTTTATCGTTCTCCTCCCAGTTCAAGTGTGTTAAGGTTAGTGAAAAATGAACCAGTAGTGGCGCAGTGGTTAAGTCACGCGCCTTTGGTTGGAGAGGTCATGGATTCGAATCTCGGTGGAAGCACTGGATTATTTTTCTCCAGGCTTATTTCAACTTATTTCCCACTTATTTCAGTCGACCCTTTGAATAGACGTTTACCCTCGGAACAGACCCCAAAAACATATTTCCCCCTAGGATCAATTAAGGGATTTTATTTTATTTGTTTTATTTGAAAATTTAACATTGACTCTTGTTCAGGGATTCACAATACACATTCACGTGTTGAATTAATGAAATGGCATTTATATATTACTATATATCCTATATATATATTTAGCGCCTATCCACGATTGTCTCCGTGCTCTGAGCATTTTACTTACAGTAGCTATCACTAGTAGCACCTTTGCCCAGACTGATGGAATAACCAGTGTTAGCACTAGTAGCACCTTTGCCCTGACTGATGGGATAACCAGTGTTAGCACTAGTAGCACCTTTGCCCTGACTGATGGGATAACCAGTGTTAGCACTAGTAGCACCTTTGC
>JARFNW010186576.1:0-16697 GCA_031763155.1 Dirona albolineata
TATATGTAGTTAAAGCGCTAAAAACTGCTTTCAGTGGCATCACCCCGGCCATGACCAATGGTCAGCAGACCGTGCCTAGACCGCGCCTCACTCTTATGTGACTCATTTGAGACCAGTTGATGTAACCTGTCACTATTTGATCAGCATTTCCGTTACAATAGGTAGCCCCAGCAGGGTTAATAACATTGCAATAGAGTGGACTACAAACAATGAAATAATCAATAAAAGGAATATCAACTGGCAGCCAAATGCCCCTTGACCTTGACATTTATAAATGACATATCTGTGCTGTAACTCGCTACTGGACTATTTCTTTACGAGCACAAACTCTCAATACTGGGCTTCTTAGCATTATCTTTTGGGGGTTTTTTAATTATTCATGCTGACCCTCATAATGCATCACTTATGATAAAATTTACATACAAATAATTTAAAATTAACACTGAATTGATATCAACAATGAAAATCTGTCTCCCTAATTAATCTTTTTTCGCAATATTGTGTAAATTAATCATTTTGAAACCTTTTTTTCATTTCCATTGTCATGCTTTGAATGTTTCTTGTTATTGACATGAACAAAATCGACACAAAATAAACAGTTCTTCAATGAATTGTTCATTGTCAAAGTTAGAAATGTGGTTGTCTTTCCGCACACACAATAGGCCCAGTGGAAGAGCAGTTTTCATTTACATTGTGTACAATAACAATTTGACCAATACTTAAAAAAAATTAAAATCATGACTGCCCAATAACCCTAGCAAGCACAAAGCACAGACTTTCATTTTTGGTGAGTGTTACCTTTAACTTACCTTGCTCACTACATCTTTCTTCTTTTTTTAAAAACGGTTTTAATTTTCATTAATGGCAGGTTAAGATTATTACAATAAACTTTCCTGAACGTTTCTCAACTTTTAGATAATGGAAATCATTTATGATCTGATGATGACATTCTAATTAATAGTGCCTCACATTGATTTCAACAACAGATAGCCTACACGTTGAAAGAAGAAATGAGAATGAAAGATAAATCTTGTGACAACTAGATTAGCCCACGGACTATCAATGTCGCACATATGCAATTTTTGTCCAATTCATGTTAGACTACCAAGGTTGCACATGAGTGATTTTCACATTCCCGGTCAGACAGTTATACAATTATCGCAGGCACAAGAGTGATAAAATTCTATTGCTTTTTATTTGAAATGTTATCGTTATGCAGTTTTGAGCGTTATGTTCAAGCTTCAAAAGACTATCGTGAAACATAAGCAGTTATGAATTTTTAAAAGCACCCTTATTTTTCCCAGGATCTTGGTTGTAACGCTGTCAGTGGCTTAACAACGCACCTTCTACAATGGCATAGCCTCCTTGCTGAACATTCATGAAAATGAAAAAAACAAAAAAGACACGAATATATTTTGTTTCAGTTGATAAAAACAAAGACATTGTGATATAGGTATATCATGGATGAGCCAATCGTGAAAATGTGATCCACAAACAGGACATGAACAAAATTCAAGTTCAAGGACAAATTTTTAAAAAATTAATGGACTGGTCTTTTCTTTTTCTCCTACGTTTGTTGACTAAAGGTAACGATGAGTTTATAATCCCCTATCCCTGCTGTACAAGTACAGGGTCACAGACCATACATGATATATCCCCCAGCAGGCCGTGTCATTCAATATCCTTCTCAAACTCCCATGGGAGCATACAGTAGAGCAGCCTGTTAGGCTCATCATACTATAATACTGACAATATCTTACTCTGTCTGTAGCTGGGTGCTCATTCAAACCTGAGTCGAGTGAGGAAAAAATGGGTAAAGAGTCTTTTCCAAGGTTTCGATCAACATCAAGAGATAAATTTTCACTTTGAATGAGAATAACTATAATAATTTTTATAAGAAAAAGATAAATAAGGGATTAACCAAACTGTGTCTTACCTCAAACTGGTTCCCAATAAGGTGCTGGAGTTCATGCTTGACAAGCTTCTCCGATGACCCAAATTCTCTGTCACAATACTGGCATATAAGGGTGTCAACGCCACCACCGTCCTGCTGAAATATGCACATTAGGATAAAGTAGTCAATTTGAATTAACCATAATATAATTATGTTCCACCCCTCATTTCAATATTAAATTCAGGATTTTCAGGCTTGACCAATGGTCAGCACAAATTTGGATGTTTGATTCGCAAAATAGGATGATTCAGCATTTACATATTGGCCATCACTTTGGTGTCAAACATTTTAATTTTACACATGAAGGAGCCGACTCTTGATTGTAACCAAGAGGATGAGAAATTGCAATAACAATGCAGGTGATGGGGGGATATGAGTGTGACTTTCGGCATTGACTTTTCTCCGGCAAGAAAATTAAGTCTAATTGCCTACAGTGCAACTGAGCACTAGACGCTTGGGATTATATCCGGGCTTTGCTTTTTTAAAATATACCCCAAAGTTTAAATCCCTTTGTGGACAAAATAGAGGCAATTTAATTTTTATATAAAACTTATAATTTTTTACTCCATACATTATCAGGGCAAGTTAGCCCCACATTGCAGACGGTCTCTTGGGGACAGTTCAAAGGTTACAAAAATACTCTTCAGTCTTACTCATCTTCGTGATTTTCATTCTTGGGGTATTTTTGATTACCCACAGATCCCTAATCTGTCGAGTAAAGTAGTTTTAAAATATCACTTACTTCTATATTTTCCTTCTCTTCAGCATCATTGTCTCCTTTCCCTTTGGATTTGTTCTTGGATTGGTTTTGGTATTCTTGGGCAACCTGATCAAATAAACAGTGTTTCAGAGTTTACTTTCAGCAGCATAAACAAAATATATAAATAAATAAACAAATCATAGTGGAGGAACGGAACAAGACACCAGACAACTTGGCACTAGCAGCTTGGCTTGGTTCGTCACACAGTGGTGAATGATTATTCTAACCGATCAAACACTGTTTTTGGTCGATTCGAATTAATCACCCTCTCAGACAAACCAAACCAAGCAGCTAGTGACAAGTTGTCCGATGACCTGTCCCATCTGGAGTCCCATCCCTCCACTATAGTTACTTTTTTAGTTACATCCATTTTCAATTCTCATGAATACATAAATATGTTAATCGTCTATCATCTGTGATCTTTAATCTCATACTTTTTGCGTCTACTTCTCTAGCCAAGCATCTGTTTATCTGTCAAGCTACTGAGTTCCAGTGTGATAAAATTGTAAGTATTCGTTCACGTCATATAGTTACCTTGAGAGCCTCCGTGAAATCGCTGTTCCTCTGGTTTGTTTCTCTCTCTGTCTGCCCGTTTTCAAACAGCCAATCAGACAGCTCAGGTAACGGACAGAAGTGGACACGAATATGTTGGGTAAGCAGAGACTGTTTGGGGGCGCTGAAAGATTGAATTAGAGAGATATGTTCCATAGAGAGGTCAATTTGACTGATTCGACACTGTACAAAAACAGATATCATAAAATTATAAGGCGACTCAAATGCTCTACAGAGCAAAACAGTGTTTCAAAACTGGTTTATCAAGTGAGATGTAATGTAAACTCATAAAATCATTCATAAAACACTTGCATTAATTGCCTTTTGGAGCCTTTTACAATTTATACAAGAGCCAAGGATTTTCCTGCACTCATATAGATTGTGAAGTATCTTGATGGGATGTATGAAATATATTTTCTTTTTTTTTTTTTTTTACTGTCGCAAATCTTGCACATTTTCCTGACTACCTCAGAGAATCAATTCCTTCAAACTTTTAAAATCATTATCAACTTCAAAGGATAATAATGCTAGTCAGTGTTCTAATAAAAGTAGTTTTATTCATCTTTTACACCTTTCCCACTTTAAAAAAGAGGAAGAAAAAGAAGTACAACTCACCTATAATCACAGTAAGGGCAGACTAAAATGCTTGGCACCATGTGAAATTTGAGATGAGATAAAAGGTGATCACGCCGAACATTAGCATATGGGCATCTGTCACAGCGGTACAGCTTCCTCTGCTCTGGATCATAAATGCTGAAAAATATTTTCAAATCGATGGTGTCAAACAAAAGTAACATCATAAATAGAATAAACGTTCTTTTGTATTAATATTTATTTTACAATTGGAGCTACACCATTTTCACCTTTTGAGTCAGTGCATGCCAAAATGTCTTATCAGTCAACGTAGCGTCTTTGTATAGGGCCTCTGGTGATTTATGTCTAATAAAAGTCATGAAACCAAACCCAAGCATTACTTTTCAAGATATACCACCAAACCACACAATACTCAATCACTTAAATCTGCAGTATTGGTATAGTCAGTGTGGTCTCTCCGTCCGTTAAAAAAATACTAAATAGAGCAAAAGCAGGTTGGTTATCTATTGTGATAAACCGTGCAGCCCTCTTTTATATACACAAATATCTCACCTATTCTCGTACAGCCCCAAATGGTCGTGGATGACACTGATGGTAACAGACATGTCACTGTCCGAGGGAGGCAGAGCCGAGGCCAACGCTACATCTGCAGGTACTTCGCTGAGATGCTGCAGGTTGTTGACAGATTGCGAGGACAACAGGTTTTGGTTGGGCATCAGATGGAGGCGACTATGCTGGAGACGGGGAAACACGACAACGATAACACAACAGTCCTGATAACACAACCATAGACTAACACATCCCCGTACACATCCCCGTACACATCCCCGTACACCTCCCCGTTGCACATCCTTTCTGTTAGTCCCAAGTACCGAAATGGTCATGAAGTTACAGAGGGATATAAAGCTTTAAGATTTTGTCACATTTTGAATATCATATAAGTATTTTATAACATCAGAAATCGGATACAATCTATATATATATATAACAAATTAAAAACAACATATACATCCCTGTGACTCATAGAATAGAATGTCAGTTTTAAAATAGCAATAGTGCTCTGTTGTAATCAGAGATGCCAACCCATGCGAAATGTGTGTTATCTTTTACTGTTAGAATTTCCAGGGGAGTAATAATAAAACATGAAAACCTCACTCAAAATACAAACAATAAGAAAATAACCAGCAACGGTTAAGTGGCTACATAGTTTCCTTCCTAAGTTTTCTATTCTCTCTCCTCTCTCACATTGGTTCCTTCTTGCCTCAGAATTCAAGTGTTTTGTGGTTGTATTATCTTTGTCAAAGTTATCACCGCCAAGACTACTGTATAGCCAAGGTCAAAACCTATTACCTGAGTGAGTAAGTAGCTTGATGGGACACTGTAATCACAGTGTTGGCAAGTGTAGCGCTGCCGTGACCCATGAAGCTCCAAGTGGCGTTCAAAGTGCTGTCTCTTGGCACTAGCATAGGGACATTTTTCACAACCAAACCGCTTCATGCGAGAAATTTGCAGTAGAGTGTCAACCTGAAATAAATTTTTAAAAATTTTCTTTTTAAAAAGGAATTTGGGTCAGACAGGGGATTTAGCTGTACAACATTGTAAAATGAAAAAACCCTAAATGTTTTTTTCAAGCCTTATTCTCCCCAATATCAATATCTTTGTTTACGAACATGACCAACCCCTGGCTTGCCTCTTGCAATAGGTGAAAACTGTTTGCTTGGGTTTTCCATTTCCCAGAGATCGGTCTATTGAGAGTAAAAAAGTACCATGACAATGACAAACATCTTGCTAATGGTGAATTAGAAATCTCATAATTTTTTTTCGGTACTTCCCAAATCTTCTAACAATTTTGTCCTATTAATGACTGAATCATTAAACAGTTTCCCTGCAGCTCAAAAGTGAAGCATTTAGCAAAGACGTGCAAAGTGAGGCACGTAACTGATTGCATTTGAAAAGCAAACGCTGCCATTTTCTACCAGTGCGTGTCTGCCATTGGGTAACGTTACACTACTACAGCAAATTAATAGAGAAGTGAATTCAATCGCAAGCCATTCAATTCTCTCACAGTAGTCATAAATAAAAAATGTTCAAACTGCCAAGTAAAGAAAAGGCAGGCTTAAGTATGTCATGAAATACGATAATATGCATTTAAAAAATAATGGGAAAAATGAAAAGTTCACATGTATTAAGCTAGTTGACATCATCATTGTGAAACTCTGTTGTCATATAAACTAGACCTGCTTTCTCCAGGAGAGCAAAGAGCATATAAGTAAAATTGAAGTTGCGTGTCTAGAAATCTACAGTAGCAATATATCCAATGTGAATCCTGTTTATCCTTAATCATGTCAAAATCACTGGAGTCACAATTACTTTTAAGTTTTTCCTCACAGCTCTTAAAAAACATTAAGTTCTTGGAGAGAAAGAAGGCTTATAAAAAATAAAAAAACCACTGAATGTTCAACTTCCAACAATATAAAGACAGCTTTTCAAAAAGACAACCGAGCATACAAGGCTTACCTTTTGCTGGGCTTGTATCTCTGCGACATCGTCTGACTCGTCCCCCTCCTCATCCACCTGAAGCCCCATGCTAGCCATTAGGGCATCCTTCTCTGGGGTGTCGCCATAATTTTTTTGGTGGACCTGAAAAACAAAACAAGATATAGGCAAGGATTCCAATATGCTTGTAGGGTATACGTCGAGAATAATTTCCATTACTCTGGTGCCACCTGTGGGCTGATCCCCTGCTTGCCTTAAAAATCTTGATCCATAGATTTTCTAGATCTGTGTCACGCCATGTGTACTAGTGGGGCACAGACTTGCACTTAATCTGGATACATTTGTATCTGGGTCTGCACATCAATGCCCTCTGCCTTGTACACTGTCCTCGGCCAGACAGAGCTGGTCCCTACACTGTTTCATCACGGTTCTAAAGGGAGCAGATAACAAACTCTGGTCCCACTCAGGGCAGACTTCATACTAAATAATTTTAATCCCTCCAATAGAATCAGCAAAGAAACAATGACAACTACTAGAATAATGTTTTACCGAAAGCAAGCTACGGTTTTATGTCGTCGGCATACCACTAGTATCTAAAGATGTCTCCTTCATGACAGAATACGGCTAAAATAAATTTTGATTCAGGCAAAATATGTGAGCAGTCAACTGTATCTAAAACCTTGCAAAACACCACGTGCATAATGCATAATATGATACTCATACAATTTTCGTCCCACAAATCTTACTCTTGCCTCCTAATTCAATTCAAGCTGATTACATTGTGCTGACGGTCAGCAACTAAAAGTAAAAGGTGAAAAAAAAAGAATAGATAAAAAGTCTTCCAATTTTTCTCCACAGATCAACATAAACCTACCTTCATGTGGTGGGACAGCAGACCTTTCGACCCCACATAATAGTCACAATAGGGGCACCTCATGAGCGGGTAGCTGCTTTCACGCGGCCCATGCATCGTCACATGCAACTGCATATTTCTGGCACGTGTATTAGTGTAGGGGCACTTGGGGCACTTGTGTAGTTTGCGGTACAGGCCATTCTTCAACACATAGCCAGGCTTGTCGTCCACGGCACAGCGACTTGCAAGCTTCATGGGTGAAATCTTGGGGCTCTTGGACAGACTTGGAAGGATCTTCGCCGATATCATCTTCTGTTTCAGAGCTGCTAGTTCTGTTAACTCAATAGGATCGTATACAAGCCCAGGATCTAAAATGAAACAATAGTGAAGAATATGGTTAGTCACATAGATCAAACTATAGTATTTATGACTCAAAATCATATTGTTAAGTCTAAACCAGACCATTGTTTTTCTTAGTGACAAATCTGAAATCAAAATTAACCTAATTAGCATATTTAACCATAACATTATGCAAATCATGATTTGGCATAAAGTTTCATAACTCTACAGAAGCCATAGATATCAATACAAACATTCTATCTAACAAAAATCATACAGAATTGTTATTTCTTCTTCTCCCTCATTACTTGAATTTCATTAATCCCAGTATTATCTTTCTTCTTTTTTTGTCCATTTTCAGTCTTTGCTGCAGATGAGCTTTAAGCAAAAATGGGCAATCACATGGTGTGAAAAATCTTCTTTATAACTTCAGATTTAGAGATTGTGAGAAAGCAATCAATTTTACTTTCATTGGAATAATGATACTTATTGAATTTTGACTTAAATTGTATTTTAAGTCATTCCCTTTTGACTGAATATCTACCCCTCATTCAGTACGGATTCTTAATTTGTGTAACTACAAGGAGGATAAATGGAAAATGAAAAAAAAATCTGAAAATATCAGCAAGACCAAAGATAGTCTAGTGAGTCTGAAATCATAGCTTGCCACTACTATATAAAAGAGCAATATGTCTAAAATCAGACAATGCAAAGAGTCTGAAATCAGACAAAATCTGAAAGATTGACACCCCTGTTAATTAGCATGCTACCTATGGGAATGGTTTTATCTTAATAGCATACCTGAGTAGACAGACTTAGCCGGCGATATGTCCTGTAAATTGATGGGTTGATCTGTGTGGAGACGCATGTGCTGCTTCAACAAACGTTTATGCACCACCCAGTAATCGCAGAATTCACATTTAAACTCTGCGGTACGTTTGGGTCTGTGAAACTAGAAACCAGAGAGAGAAAAAAAAGGGAACGTGGTGAAAGTCAAATTCACTATTTTCTTCATAATACTACTACTACTGCTACTGTTGGTGCTACTATTAACAACAATAGCAACAACAACAATAATAATAATAATAATAATAATAATAATAATAATAATAGATAATAATTTACATAATATAATAAAAGTCATGAAGCTTGTCTTTTCAAAATGATCAATTGTCAATTGAAATTGTAGTGGATGTCCTTTCTTTCTCCTAGCTGTCAACTGTAGATAAAACAATGTCTTCTTTTTTAACAAATACCACCAACAAAATAATACTATAAAAAATGTGATTCTGCAAGTTTGTTTGTTGTCTGTTCCCTTTAGTACTGCAATTAAACAGTGTAGGGACCAGCTCTGTGTCTAGTACAAATTAAAAAGTTCAACATGATAAAAATATGAGATACAAAAAAAATCATAAATCAACAAAACATGACCCTACCTGTTTGTGGTAGAAGAAATCGTTCTTGCTGTTTGTCGTGTACGGACATTTTTCACACATGTGTCTACGTGGAGTTCCTGTACCCATATTGGGAGGAGGAGCGCTCTTGACGGGTGTATGGGGCGGACTTGCTTGCATCTGCAGCTGATGCTCCCATGAAGGTGCGACGGCATCAGTTCTCCTGCCATCCGAGTGCCACTTCCTCTGATGCTGGTGCAGCAGTCGGGTCGTGCTGACATAGTAAGGGCAGTATTTGCACTTGAACCTGTTGGCTGGGGACGGTTTGTGGTAAGTCATGTGGAAAGTCAGCATTGCCTTTTTCTGACTTTGGTAGGGACACAGCCTGCAGTGGTGGAGCTTTCGGTTACGCACGCGATGGTCAGCGCCCACAGAAAACGCCTTACTTTTTACCGGTTGCAAAGAAGCTGGACCAGTTATGATATAATCATCATTATCTTCAACTCCGTGTTCTTTCAACAGGTGCTCAGCAGCGGTTTGTCTATCTGAAAATCTCAGGTCACAAAAACTGCAAAGGAAACATTGCATTGCATACTGAGAGTGGTCAACTCCATCATACTTAATATTGACTTTAACCAGTTTGACATAATCTGCACGCTCGTGAACTTTCTGCAAATGCCTGTGAAGTGGTCCTCTGTTCATGAACGGAGCATTACACACCGCGCAAAGAAAAGGTTTCATTTCATGTTTCTGCATGTGAACAATGATATGTGTCTTTAGAGTGGACTGAAATGAGCACTTTGGGCAATTCCACAGCCGGTCTTCCATTCCATACGAGAATTTAGAAAAACCTCCAGCTATGCCCGACCACGAACGCGAAGCGGAAGGATCACCAGTTTCATTTTCAGGGTTTATTTCTTCCTCTTCATCCTGATCCACTGTCTTCCCTAATTTTTCCAATCTCTCCTTCCTCTCCTCCAATATGGTTTCTTGCTCTTCTTTGCTAAGCAGGTGTAATGCTATCACACGCAGCTTACTCTTCTCATTGGGATGGTGTCGCCCCATGTGTCTGGCCATATTCCGTCTCCAATTGGTGATGTAGTCACAACCGGAGCACTTCCACTGACGTCGACTGGGGTCGTACTGAGTCCCCAGAGCAGGTGAGGTTTTACTTTTGCCACTCGTCACCACAGAATCATGAGGTACAGCCGACTCGTAAAAATCGGGTTCAGTTTTAATCGGGGAATGTTCAGAAAACTGCCTTTCGCATTTTGGGTGACTTCTTGAACACTCTTTCCCGTAAGTCATCTGAGCTTCTTGAATAGATAACATAATGACGAAACCCCCGTCGCGAGGGTGCTTTGCTCTCAAATGCTTCTTCAAGTCCCATTTCCAATTGGAACGCAATCCACAAACAGAGCACTTGAAAGGTTTGACATAACCGTGCATTTTGGGATTGCTAAATTTGGAGTCGGGTCGCATACTCTTGGCTCCATATGGAGAGGTCTGTTGGGCATTAGGAGAAACTGTGTCTTCCGATTCTAAGGGCAGGTCTGACTTCTTATGACAGATCTCACGGGTATCAAGATTGAATTCTGTCCCATCCACAGTGTAAATCACTCTTATTTCTTTATACGGATGGGCATAGTTGTAGTGCTTTTTAATGTCAGCTAGAGTCATTTCAGGCTTTTCACAAATAGAACAGGCAAAAGGATATTTGTAATTCGCCAACTCTTCCGGCGGGGGTTCAACAAACTTATCTTCAGAAGAGAGGCTGCTCTCTGCGGCATTCGAGTCTTTATTCTTGTTGGCAGTCGCGGAGGAGAATGATAAAACATGTCCTTCTTCATTTGGGTGATTCACATCTAAATGTTGGATGACCACAGCTCTGTCATTTGACTTGAAATTACAAATCGAGCAACGGAAGGTAAAGGTTTCAACACTCTTCCTTTCAAATTGAACCAGATAATCACTAATAGTCTCCCGGGCTTCTTGAATAGATAGAGTCACTACGTCGTCAGCACTCGCACCTGGATCGTTATGAACCTTCACCATGTGCTTCACAATGTCCCACTTCCAATTGGTCCTCTTCCCACACGTCGGACACATGAACTGCTTCAGATTTTCGTGGAAAGCCAAATGAGATTCTAGCCTGTCAGCCGTGGTGGTCCTGTAGTCACACGACGGATAGTTGCAAACGAACTGACCCTCTTTGCCCGAAGAATTCAGGCTTGTGTTTTTCAAACCAGGAGGAGTTGCACTCTTGTCAGAGCTATTCTCCATTTTCACGCCCTCCACACCTCCAGACATAGATAAGTAGAAACTCATGGGCATCTTAGTCAGTGGTCGGATTTCTGGTCGGAAGATGAAATGCTTCTCCAGCTCCATTCCGTCTTTGCTCAGGTGGATGCTGTGGTGCCGAAATAAGTGCCGACCAACGTCACCTCTCCAGTAGGTCTGGTAGTCACACAGTCGACACTGGAAAGTCTTTTCAATGGCTCCGTGCTGTTTGGAGTGCTGTTCAAGGTCTGCCTTCGTCTGCGTTGAGTAAGCGCAGATGGGGCATCTGAATACTGCAGGAGACGATTTCTTCACAACCTCGCTGCTGACTACATTCTCGGCAACAGCGTGCTGCGGTTCAGTGAGATGATCACGTCTCATGTGGACGTTCAGATCACCCAAGTACTTGTACTTGTTTGTACACATTGGACACTTGAACCGTTTTACCATCGTGTGGACCTGTTTATGTCTCCGCAAGTCGCTTGGCCACTTAGCATTGTACGAACACTCCGAGCACTTGAGAACATCTTGGCCTACTGAAGCCGGGCGTTTGAGTTTGGCTGCTGGCAGGGAGGCAGCGGAGAATGTCATCTTTCTCTTGCGCAGCGCTTGCCTTTCCAAGTTTTTGCTGCTGACAGAAGCATCAGTCTGAGTGTAGTCGTGTCTAGCCACAAGATGGCGAGTGAGATTTGCCCTTCTCAAGCAGACGACAAGACAGTGAGGACATCTGTGAAAATTGAAAACATTGAACCATTTTATTTTTTTTAGCTCACATTTATCATCTATCTTTATCATCCACACCCCTTTATGCCGTAAAACACTGTAGAGGCTAGATCTGTCCAAAGCCTCATACAGGCACAAATGGCTGGAAACTAGAGGGAGAGGGGGGGACGGGGAGATGGATTTTTTTTTTTAAACCCTGTATGTCGAAACCTGACTCTCCTATTGCAGACATTCTGACTGCAATGGCCGACAAGGCTAGGAGGCATAATTTAGTTTCCAGCTGCCAACTATTACTTTCTCAACATTACTTTCCTATATTACATTTCCAAAGAAAAAAAACCATCTCTATCATTTTCCATCATTATTCCAATTTAGAGGACACTTTAAATGACGCTTTTTGCAAATGCATTTTTAATAAATTATCATCTGTTATGTTTTGGTTATTTTTCAGTCTGTTGTGAATGGCTGTGGATTCAACTGATTAGACAGTCACTTCCGTTAAGACTAACCTTGATATCAAAGATTTGTAGAATGCAAATCCTAATGAAGTAATGCTTAAAATCCACTTACATCCTGTAGTGGAAGGGCGGAACTCCGGACAGGACAGGTCACCGGACAACTTGGCACAGCAGTTTGGTTTGGTTCGTCAGACAGTGGTGATTAATTCTAACCCACCAAACACTGTTTTTGGTCGGTTAGAATTAATCATCACTGTCACACGAACCAAACCAGGCTACTAGTGCCAGCGTCCCGGCCCGTCCAGAGTACTGTCCCTCCATTATACATCAAAGTAATAAATGAGTAATAATTCAAAAGAAAGTCCTTACTTGTACTTTATCAATCTTTTCTTTTGCTTGGAGCTTTCTTCCATAATGGTGTTGCTACACTGACCAATTGCATTCTGTTAAAAATCATTAGAATAACATGATAAAAATGATTCAATTCCCCCTTTTTACAAAATAGCTGTTATTTTCATGCACTTTACAACTTGACATTGTAAATATTTCATTGGCATATCATCATCACATTTAAACTGTGGCTCTTCCAACATCAAAATAGGTGAAAACCGTATGCATGGGTTATCCATTTCCCAGAGATCGGTCTATTGAGAGTAAAAAGTACAGTGACAAACAACTTTCCAATGGTGAATAAGGAATCTCGTGAATCTTTTTTCCGGTACTTCCCGAATAGCAAGGTCACAATACTGGGGAAAATCTTCTAACGATCTTATGCTATTGACCAAGAACAAGGGAGATAAATATACATATACTTTTATGCCGTCACAATCAGACATCAGTCTCAAAGTTCCCCAACCTCAAAATTGTATCTAGGCAACAGATAACATTAATCATGGGTGCTCTGGCAAATAAGCCAGTGTTACCCATCTTACAGGAAAAATAAACTTGAGTAACATTACAAGAGCTTTACAAAAATAAATAAGTACACTTGTAGCACGTCCTATCCGTAGTTACAAAAGGATCCACCACAACAAATAAAATTCAACGATTACTTGAAATAATGGCAACCATTCAAACAACGTACTGGGTTCATTCCTTCCATGCCTTGATACATTGATTCATGAAAACTCTCTTCAGTCCCAATGGCATCTCCCTGGGGTGTCATATCTTCAAGGAAAGAATCTGGTCAAGCAGTAAGACAAAAAATAAAATGAGTCGGTACTGATTAGTATAAGGAAATAATACAATAGTAAATAAATAGCTTGAGGGAGAAAGAGTAGAAAGTAAAGGAATTGAATTGGTTGGTGCAAAGGAGTCATACAATAGATAGAAACTTGTGGAGGATATTAATAAGCATCAAACTTGACACCCCCCCTACATTCTGATCAAGAACGAAAAAATGAGTGGAATAAAAATTAAATAACAATTAAAATAATAATAATGATGATGATGATGATGATGATGATGACCATGATGACGATAAAGATTATCATAATGATAATAATAATAACAATAATAATAATAATAATAATAATAATAATAATAATAATAATAAAAATACTTATTATTCATCCCATGGAGAAATTAATTGTAATTGTACACAGTAACTTTTTACAAATTTCTGTTTTGATGAAAATATAACGTACCTGATGGAGCATTTCGATTGGTGTGTTGAGTGGCCATATGACGCTTGACCTTGCTCTCTGAGTCAGCAGCAAAGTTGCAAACCCTACACTTAAATGGCAAATCACATCCATGGAAAGATCTGAAATAGTTGAACATTATCTAAAATAATTCATTTCTCCAACTCGTCATACTAATATTATTGCTGTCTGACCAATAAGACACATATATCAAATATTGAATCACAACAAAACGAAATTGAAGGAACTCAATGGGAGTCTTACAAACGTAATAAACTAATATCTATCTTGCTCTTTATAAAATATCATGGGCATTGCTTTTTTATTATAATTATTTCAGATCCATTAAAAATCAATGTAAAGAGCTGTAACTGAAAAGAGAACCTTTCAAATAACATAACAGAAACTGTATTTAAAGTTTCTGATCTCCAGCCCTGAATGTATTCATAGACAAAGTCAAAGACAAGGCTGTACTGGAAAAGCAGGTGCTTTGTGCCAGTGTGCCGACCAAATCTAGATATGGAGTTCGCCCCTACCCTGCTTCGTTTGTTTGTTTATTGAGTCCCCTTTATAACGCAATAAGCAGTGTCGGGGCCAGCCATATGTCAAACTCTGAAGGTGTACATGACAAATGGAAGTAAATCCAAATGCCAATGAGGTCTTGCACCACTCATCACCTAACACATGGCTAGAAAGTCTCTGTATCAGGAATTAAAGACGAGCAGGTGATGAGCCCACTGCGTCCCTACCCTGCTTCACGGTATAAAAATGTCCGGATAACAAAACAAAACATGGTTGAATGGGTTTGTGATTACCTGTGATTGTCATAATTAGAGCGAGCACTTGTTACATAGGAACAATCTGGACATTTAATCAACTGTTTCCCACTGCCCTCATGAGTCATCATATGTTCATAGTGCTCAGCCTGAAACAAAGATACAAGTTAAGACTGTTTAACAAAGAAGGCAAATAACAGGATTTCAAACACAAAATTCAACAACACAAAATTGAACAACAAAAAACTTCATAATCAAATTGATGTTTATATCTTACTTGCTGTATTAAATATCACAGTGGGCCGGATTTCTTTATGTCACTAGTAAACTTAGATAAAAGAACAATTCTTATGAAAATGACAATAAAAACTAGGAGAGACCAATCGCCTAAAGTCAGACAACTATCATTATGATTACACTCATTGCCGGCATGCAAAAATAGAAGTCATAAATATTTACTGCAGTACCTGACTGGTCGTGTTGAAATCACAATGCCCACATTGAAGGACCTTATTATGGCAGAGGTTGTGGTGCTTTTTCACAGCATGGGCACTGTTGGCGTAGAACAGACAGTCCCTACACTGGTAGTGGTGGGAACCATCCGCAGTCAGGACCATTTTGAACACGTCTTTACCCATTGGGGGGCTCTCCTGTTTACAAAAAAAAACAACATAATATAACACAAAAGTTTGAACAATTCATTACACTTTTCTCACAATATATAATATACACTCAAAAACAGTCAGTCAGTCCGAAATGTAAGACCTGCTCAAATTATTTTGGCTCCAAATAATTGAACATATTTCAAACTAAATCTAATGACTTATTAACAGAGTTTTGAATAATTGCTTGAAGAATACCCCAAAGTGAAAACTAGCACTAGTAAATGTTCCACCATTTACCAACCAAGAATGTTGTTTTATGATGTTATTTCCCTTTATAAACACTAACCATTGTAAAAAACAATTCTACTCTTGAATTTTTACTAAAAATATAACATCTAATATACCAATTGTATGTTGAGTAAAAAATATCATCCCTGTGAAATCTCTCAAATTAAAGTCAGCTTATTTTTGTCATAATCAAATGCAAAACCACACTGGGAAAACAAAAAGTGAATTCTTAAATAAATACGTTTTTTCTTATTGATTCTTCACTTTCATTACCTGCGATTCCTTCTTCAGTTTTGATTCATGGGTAACTTGAAAAACAGATGGCGCTTTTACATGCAAGCGTTTCAGCTTCAAAGGTTTAACTTTCAATTCTTGACTTTCATACGAGTCCATTACTAAATCAGTTTTTTGCTCTTTGTATATTTCCTCATCCATACTTTCAGTTTTCTTGTGGACGGTCATGTGCCTTGCAAGCTTGTTGTTGTAACGCGAGGCGTAATCACACAAATGACATTCAAAAATATTCAACTTTTCACCATGAATATCTCGAATGTGGTACAGATGCTCTCTGGACTTCAAAGTTTGGTAAGGGCAATGATCACAGCTGTATTGCCTGAAACGATTTTTTTTTAAAGCACACATGGTTGAATCAAGTTACATAAAACAAATATCATTCAAGTATATAACACTGGACATGGGGTATTTATTATTCTACTAAAAAACATGAGTTCACATTGGGTTAAAATCCTTAATGTTTTACTTTTATGTTTTTTTATCAAATGAGCACCCAGCAGGGGAAGGCCAGGGTTGGCTCAGACAGAGTGAGACTTGCACAGCTATAGCATACCATTCTTGACCTCTCGGCCGAGTTCAATACGATCGACCATGACATTTTAATAAAAAGATAAACATAACTTTTGGCATTTCTGGCACAGCTCTGTCCTGGTTTCAGTCATATTTAACTGGCCGTAGTCAAGCAGTC
>JARFNW010186684.1:0-16694 GCA_031763155.1 Dirona albolineata
ACCTAGGCAAATGGTGGGGCTGCCACCTCGAGGCACTTTACCTTGCCCTGTGTCAGCTTAGTCTGGATCCTCATTCTCAGCCTGCCTAATATGGTTGAACCTGTTTAATATAGCCTTAGAAATCCTTAGACCGCGCTAGCACCTCCACCGCGGCAAGGTGAGACACAATTGGAGGAAATGTCTATAATGTAACGAATAAATTTTGCCAGTCCAATTTTGTTAATACCTCCTAATGCTTTATCACCTCCATGCAAAATATGATTATTACGAATTTGATCTGAGCTGCTCTAAACATTTCAGATTATATTTCTGAGTATATGACGTCAACAAATCTTCCTTTAACCAAAGCACACACCTGTATTTTATCATGGTTCCTCTGGTAATGTAAAATGGCTGCGTAAAGATGCCATATACTGAAATCTGGCCAAAGCACTTGAATAAACGCAAGACAGGAATAAGAGCTCTGAAAAAAAATCCAAGATGTCAGACAATGCATAAAAGTTGAGGAGGTGAAAACAACACTTCAATTATTTTTTTAAAATATATTACTTAATAAGACACTAAACGTCAGCCACAAATCACATTGAGTAGGTCACTTGGGCTGTTGAACTGGCAAAATTGAACTCATCAACCAAAAAATATGGTATAAAAACTACCTCCTCAGACAGATGGAGAGGCACATAGGTGCATTGAGTTTGAGTCATACAATGAACAAAAAAGAAAACTGATTCTGGTGGGCAGTCAGAATAGGTGAAAAACGTTTCCTCAAGGGTTTTCAATTTTCCAGAGATCTGTCTATTGTGAGTAAGAAGTACTGTGACAAACGACTTTATAATGGTGAATCAGGAACCTTGTGATTTATACTTTTTGGTACTTCCCGAACAGCAAGGTCAAGTTCAAGGGAAAAATCTTGTCCTATTACCAAGCCTTAATGAAAATCAAATAAAGCATAATGTGTCTAGATGGGATATGGAACAATATGTAGCCCTACACATACAAGCAAACACATTTGAATTGAAGAATTACACAACTCTTTCTTTCTTGATCAAATTACCTTTTGTACCTTTCGGTGTGAGACACAACATTAAAATGTAATGGTCAGAAACTAACCTCCCATAACAAAAAGTCACTCAGTCTGACTTCCCCAGAGGTTCTGATCAACAAATCAACATTGGTACATTCTGATGTGTACAGACATTTCTCCATTAGATCTTCACAGATGTCACTGTAACAAATAGGACATATAGAATATATTAGAATAGAAATGTTCTTTTGTCTTAATTAAATACGGATAAAGTAACATTAAGGAATGGAAGATTGACATTATCAACCTGAAAATGTTCAAAGCACGACAAATTGAATTGTCATATTTCTGATTACTCAAGGATTAGCCCCAAGCACTTCCTTCCACTTCTAAATTTTAGTGGCTTTTCTTTCGAAATACACCTTAAAGATGGGTAGTGTCCTTGTGGACAAAACAAGGGCAATTTATATTATTCGTTATACATGAAAGTATCCATCATTATCTTTATAACTCATTTTGCTGTTTTAAATAATAATAACAATGCCAATGCCTTAGCACATTCAAATTAAGCTACACCTAAGGCCAGTCCGGTGGCCTAGTGGTTAGGACAGCAGACTCTCATGGCGAAGGTCGTGGGTTCGAATCCTATCACTGCCACTTAGTTGTTTTTCTTGGACAAGAAACTTTAATCCAATTGCCTCACTCCACCCAGGTGTAAAAATGGGTACCAGCTTACAGCTGGGGATAGATCAGCAACCTATCCAAAAGGGTGACATATTGTTACTCAGTCCGCTTCACGCTACAGTAACCGGGATAAGCACCGGCTCTATGGGCTTCATGGCTCCAAATGACTTTATTTTTAAGGCCAGCCCATATCCCATGATGACTTACTGATAGGGTCCAAAGTCACTGACAATAAGGTGAAATGGGACACTATAGAAAAAAGTAGTTATAATATCTTTCACCACTATGTTGGAACAGTTTCCTTTTCATTTTGTGTACGATGTATGCCACTAAAAAGCAAAGTATTAGACAACATTATGCATCAAATAATATATCCTAGATGAACAGATGACTGTATCATAACCCCCCGGCAACTTCAAATATATACAAATACTGAATGAGATATCTATATAGTCAATGCAACTTAGCTGCTTGTGATTCACGCATGGACAAATACAAATCAAATCATACGAACAGATTCAAATCAATAAATGAAATAACCAACCTGTCCTTGATGTGGCCCTCTTTCACTCCTTGGGCCATTTCTTTTATTGCATGACACATGTCAACACGTGCTGTGTATGCAAAACAAACATTCAACTTGGCCCTGCAATAGAGGAATAGATGGATGGATAAGGTGGGAATTTCATTCGGCTCTTTAATCAACATAAAAAAATGATTAATCCTGTAGCATAAAAGATGTAAAACATTTGGTGAATAAAATAAAACATGTATGTTACTTTCACCAATCACAATATACTTTTCAATTACATTGAATTCAACTGAAATGCAAATATTCTAAGAATTCATTAAATTTCTAATAATTTTTTTTTTTAAGCATTCATTCCACTATGAATGGTGCCACTCAAATTATCAAAGTTAAGTCTCATGAAGTTCATTACGGGGGTTAATACAATCAGATATAAAAAGTACAAATAAAAATGATGGGGCTAACTGACAAACTTTCTTTACAGAATTAGCATCATCAAGGCAATGCACACCCCTTAATGCACACCGGCCATAATCATCATGTATACCTAGCCCCTTTCCGAAATGTTTGCAAAATATGACATGAAATATCATTTTTATGCCGATGACACTCAATTATATAAATACGATGTACCTAGAAATATTCATTTACTTATAAGCTCTGTTGAAACCTGCGTTAGAGAAGTGAAAGATCGGATGGAAACAAACAAACTTAAACTCAATCATGATGAGACGGAAGTAATGTTATGTGGGAATACTAGTGGGGTTGGAAGAAATAATAATTTGCCAGTCGTAAGATAAAGTCTTACTGTACCATCCCCTATCAAAGTAAAAAATTGTGATGTATCATTAGATAATGCAATGTCAAGTGGGGAATCTTTGTAAAGTATTGAATATCCATCTTAAGAAAATCGCTACTATATGTAATTAAAAAGTAACCAAAGAGCTTGTTACGACATTAATTTTGTTACGTCTACATTATTGCAATTCTCTGCTTGTAGGTATTAGCTCCGATAAAATTTTCAAACTGCAGACAATTCAGAACAGTGCTTCAAAATTGGTAACAAGACGAAAGAGGTTAGCTCATTCTGTTTCAATTTTATATGAATTGCATTGGTTACCCGTAATAGAAAAAAATAATTACAAAATTTCCCTCATGTGTTTTAAATGTTTAAAGCCCCAAACTATTTGAAAGAGTTTTTAATACTCCTTCCAGAATTTTAAGGTCATCGTCTCTAACAAGTCTAAACTTTGTGTAAATCATGATTATAACTAAAAAAATTATGATGAACGTTCTTTTTCTAATGTTGGACCACGTATATGGAATTGTATTCCCCAAAGTATAAGAAAGTCACCTAATGTAAATTTGTTTAAGGCAAGATTGAAAAATGTTATCTTTACTAAAACATTTGTGATTGTCTTTTATGGGATTGATTGTGAAGCCCATAGAGCATAACCTGGTCATGATTATGCGCTGTTTAAATGCTATGTATTATCATTATTATTATTAACTTTTAAACTCTTTTTTACTCTATAATAAACCTTGACAGAGTCAGGATACCTTGTGTTGTTTGCTGAGACTGACACAGCTTCAGCCAGTACTTCCTGTAAGTCTTTGGGTAGCAGGGACATGTCCCCAATAATACGCACGCACACACCGTGTTGGCATATCAAATCTCTGGTGGATTGGAAACAAAGAAAACCTACAATGTGACAAGAACTCTCGAATAATGAAATATTTCATCTTGTTCCCTACTTCTTGCTATTCCAGGAGGGAACAGACCAAATACCAATGATACCTTGCCATTTATTGTTTCAAGAAGTTTGATGATACACTTCATAATCATGCTAATAAATCTCTATACATAATTCAATAAACAAAAAAACAAACAATATTGCTTGATCATAATGTGGGATTTATAATACATTAAATAGTTAATCAATAATAACTATGGTAAAAATACAGACGTGTATTAAGACAGCCATTATAATCATTTCAACATCAACTCACCTTTCTTCTAAAAGACGTTTAAACTTTTCCTTAGCTAATTCCATTAAATAGTTGACTTCATCAGGAGATCGTTTGAAGTTTTCTATACTGAAAGCGTAAACAGTCACCTCTGTTATACCCAAATCAAGACACCATTCAAGAGTCTGAAAAAATCAAAGGACATATATGCATATAAAATACGTTCATTCAAATTTCAATACCTGTAAGGAAACTCTATGAATACAATTTTAATATATTATATCATAGCAGAACAATCATAATCATGGTTGTCACTATGGCAACAGTTGTATCTCCAAACGACGTGTGAACATGCCAGACTGTGAGACAAACTGTTTACATAATAAAGTAAATGGTATTCTTAGCAGAAGCCAGACTGTGTGGCAAAGACCTCAGAAGAGCTTTAACGGAAAATCCTTTAAAAATCGACATAATAATAATGCAACAATGTTGTCAGATTGTTATTTCCATTAAGTTGGGGATAAAAAGAATGATTAATTATTGAAAAATATGCACAAATATTTTACCTCTGCAAGTTTGTCAAAACCTTTCACATGTCCTTCTGATTTTTCCAAAGAATTTCTTGTAGCAAAGCGGCGGTTCCCATCCATTATGATGGCTATGTGCTTAGGTATTGGACCAGCACATAAGATGGCCTCACAAGCTCTTTGAAGCCATGTCCTTTGTCTTTTTTGAGGTAACCAAGACATGACTGACAACCTGAAATAATAATGTAGCATATATATGATTATAGTAAGGCTAGCCAGTGTCTGATAGCTTAAGTAGCTCTAGGCAACTACGACCCTAAATTGACGCTATCGGCCGTGGGGGTGGACAAATCGTACATTGCACCTTCAGGGCCAAGGTTATTTAGTATGCTTTGATAAATTAGTTGAAATTAATATTTTAATATATATATATATATATATGTGGTAAACATTTAGTTTTGGCTACAAAGGGGGTTCTTTGGAACTGCAAGTTCTCATGCCCCTGTCAAGACCTTTCTTCTTACAATTTCATACAGTGCAACTTCTGGATAACGACACCCCCTGGATAGTAGCGACATTGACCTCTGGTCCCAATTTTTTTTGCTATATTATTAGCAATAAAAACCCCAAAATAGTGACATACATATTAGTAAAACCCCTGTTTAGCAACATCGATATAGCAATAATCGGAAGTTGACACCGACATTTGATTAAAAAAATCTAGCAAAATAGGCGACCTTGTTTCCGACCAGCATTATCTCTCTCGTACTCTTAGCCAATAAAAACGTCAACTCATAGCCAATAACGTGGCTTTGTTACCGACCAATGTTTAACTGCCAATAAAATCGCTTTATCGCTGTTGCCATCGGGTATATAAGAAACGGCACTATCGACAGTCTCACCACGCCCCCTTTTTCCGCCATCTTGAAAACCTTGGAATAACGACACCCCTGGATAACGACATAATTTTCCGGTCCCGGGCGATGTCGTTATCCGGAAGTTGCACTGTATCTAGTTGCTTTTATAAATTTGATTCCCTCTCGCTAATAATCCTAATGAATCACCAAGTTAGAGTTATATATATATAATATTATGCGTTGACATGTTTCGCTCGTATTCCTAAACCTTCAAAAAGGACTGGACTAAGACAACATGACCAACATAATTCAGTAGAGTTGCCGTGAGACTAAAGAGACAGAAATCCAAAGAAATCATCACCATTGTTGTAGTCATAGATAGATCCCCATACCTAGAGATAGACAGAGATAGTCTTGTCTGAGTCTGAGAGACAATCATTCCTTTGATTTTAGTTAATTTAGTGAATTTCATATTGGTCAATTTTCTCTTCCTTTTATGCAAAATCACATTCACTTTATTCCTATAAAAAAGCATTTATGATTATGAATGATGCAATTTTCACTACTTATACTTACTTTACTGGGGCTACTGACACTAGGTCATTTGACTTTGGCCGCAGGTTTTAAAATGAGTGTAATTTTTAAAATTAAAAAAGGACTGGACTTAATATTAATATGATCAACATAGGCCTGACTAAGTAAAGTTTCCGTGAGTCAAAGGAGAACGAAACCCAAGGAAATCATCACCATCGTCGAAGTCACAGATGTTAGTAATAGATCCCATTCATGATTCATAGACAATTGACAGGATATACAATATAGACAGAGACAGAGATGCGAGTATGGAGAGACCATCATTCATTCCTTTGTTGACATTTATTAATTTTTTTTATTAATTTCCTATTGGTCCATTTCATCTTCTCATGCAAAATCACATTCACTTTATTAATAATAAATAACCGAAAGTTATTGAAAGCATTGATGAGTTGTGCAAACCATAACAATCAGAGGGTTTACCTGATCAGTAGGCCTGTTTTCTACTTTCTGTTTGATGTTTGCTACGTAGCAGAACGCTTACGGAAACGCCGGGGAGTGGGGCGGCGGTAGAGTTGTGTGTGCTTTGTTTTTGTTCTTGTCAAGCCAAGGCAAGGGCTGTAACGTGTTACCTGCACACAAAATAGTTCGTAAAAATAATACAATTTCTTGATACTACGTTGTCATGACACAATCGTTTTATCTATCTGAATGATACTGATAGAATAAAATAATTAACAAAATTATCTAGATAGAGAAGTTTTTGTGAATAGGCAATGTAAAGTGTATCAATCCGCCTTCAACACACAAGACAGAGCGAACTTGGCTAGCCGATGAATGACTGCCATTTCGAGTGACAACCGCCATGGGTGTCGAGGAGTGTACCTCGAAATTTATTGAATTAGCGACCCTACGAGTCGATTTAATGAACACGTGAATGTAAAAATGGATAATGATGCATCTCAGTCGTCGACTCTGGAGTCAGGTTTGTATATTAAGTTCTTTAGGTGCTTAGTTTTCAAAATTTGAAGACTCCACTTGGTCTCACACTCCATCTTGTTTCTCTTTCAGAGTTGTACTTTCTGATTGCCCGATTTCTAAGCGCTGGACCTTGCAAGAGGACTGCACAGGTAAGATATATTTCATTCGTCTTGACAAATGAGATACCAATTCACACATCTAACTCCTTTTTTTCTCCATTTCAGGTACTACTGGAAGAGCTGGAAGAGTTCAAGGTGAGAACCCCCCTTTGTCACATTTTGTCACGAATCAATTTTTCAAAACTTTATAATTTATTTTCATATTTTTATGATTTATAATTGTATTTTATGTTTAGATGAAATGAAAGAACGTTATTTTCAATAAATATTGTCAATTTTTATTGATTTTATGGTATTTTCTTTATTTTTTCAGCTTCTTCAAAAAAGAGTGGACTGGGAAGGAAATGAGCATTTCAGAACGTACGAAGAACTGGTACGCTCAGAAAAAGACGTGCGCTTGTTTTTAAATGGGCTCAACTTTGTAATAATTTAGTAATTCAAGTCAAATACCATGAAATTTTGCGATTGGTGTAACTTTCTTGGAAAAAATGCCATCTTTTCACTGGTACAATCAGTTTAGTGTTTTAATCAATCAGTGAAAAGAAATTAATTAAATTAACCGTGGACATTATGAATTTACTAATACGAATTTTCTGAACCTGAGATTGCGTGACGTCACAGTGTGCTGCAATAATTGGCCAATCAGAAGAAGGGATTCTACTGCACTACTTAACCAATGAATATTTTGTTACAGCGCTTGTGATTGGCTGGAATGAGATGAAACAGGTCACAAATTTAGGTCATATTCTCTCTATCTCTGAGAGAAGTGGAAAACATTATCAACAGTGCTGGTTTTTTTGTTTTTATTATTGAGATCAGCTGGTTGACTAAAATTTAGTAAAAAATATTTTGCTGTGCAGTGAAAAGGAAACTCGTTTGCTTAGTTAGTCAGTTGTTATTGTCATTGTTGTTATTAATTATTATTGTTCGACTCTTTTCATACTTAATATTAATAATAATAAATAGTAGGACAGTGGAGTAGTTTTCCAGGAATTTGAATCGGATTATCTTGTTAACTTTTTCTAAGGTCTACCTCAACAAGCATATTCGGAGTGACCATTTATTAAAGGTTGTTGAGAGAATTTGTCCTCTGTTGGACAAGGAACTCAAGCCAAGTGTTCGTGGGGTCAGATCCTTGCTGGGAGCTGGAAGTCTTTCCTTGTTACGAACAGCTGAAGGTGAGTTTGATGATAGTCTTTTGATAGTAAAAGTAAAACTTGTAATCATAAAGAAAAGTAGGTATAAAAAAGCAAGACTTGTCACCCAATTTTTCTTCTTTATTAGAATGGTAGAAGAATGCTAATTGGTTACACTAGTTATAGTTTAAAGATCCTATCTAAACCTGGGCAGGCAACTTTCTTACAATTTAAAAAAAAAAAGTTCTGATCTCAAAATAATTAGAAAATATGCTGAGATTGTGTTGTGGCTAGACCCTAGTTATATTATACTAATAACTATTACTATTTACATATATACATTGTAAGTGTATGGAACTCTGGACAGAGCCCAATGAACTTACACTTGACTGTCCAATCTTTTTCATCAGGCACCAGTTTAGTTCTGTACTGATTCTTATAAGCAGTCCAATAATTGCCATCATCCAAACTGAAACTTGGTTTCTTCTATTACTATTATTTCTACACCGTTTAAAAATAAATGCTTTTGCATCTAACAATAATTCTTCGTCTTATATAACATGAAAGTGTTGTCTTCATCAGGCTTTGTGATTCCTAACTGTCCTTACCTGTTACATTTTAATTTTAACGGGTCCTCGAGGGAGTTTTGCATCCCCCAACTTTTCTCGACCAATTTTTTTTGTGGAAGGGGGGGAGGGGGGGGGGGGTTGTAACTACCCATCCATCATGAATCATATCCTACAACATGATCAATGTATCTTGATGTCATTCTTTATTTTGCCAATATGATTTTTATTTTATGCCTTTTCACAAATTGTTTACTTTTTATGAAGATTTATAAGTTTTTAAGACGTTGCATGCCTAATCTACATAAGTGGTGTGGGTTCTAGTCTGGCTTTCGGCATTGTGTCATTATCCTTGGGATAGAAACTTTACTTTGATTGCCTGTCTCACTCAACTAGATGTAGAAATGGGTGCCAGCTGACAATTGAGACAGAATTCTGCGATAGACAAGTAAATCACCCAGAGGGTGACGAATCATCACTTTGTTCTCTTTTACTTTTAGTCTACGGAGACGGGGAAAAGCACACACTGTACTGTATGGGCCAAGAGGCTCTACACAAAAAACCCACCAGCTCTATGGCCCAATGAATATGCAAGGAATTTCATTTTTTATTTGTTTTTTACTCATTGAAGTAATTTTGAAAAAAAAGAAAGATATGCTTTATTAATGAAGCTGTATTTCGTGGTATTTTTTCTCATCTCATGAAGATCTTGAAAGGCCAAAATGGGGACTCTATCAACATCTTATACGACAGAATGGTGCTCCACAATATCCACCCTCAAACTTAGCCCCGCCAAATTTAGGTAAGTTGACCATTAACAGTAACAGTATTGTTTCATTGCATGACAAGGGGATCATGTGAAAGATATAAAACAGATTGGATGTACATCTGTGGCAACCCTTTCTACTAATTTTTTCGTGACACTCAACTCTCAATTAAGCCACAACAGAAATTATACGCATATATGATTAATTTCATGAAGCATGCAAGCACATGCAAGTTTCAACCACTGCTTTTGTGTTGACATAGCAACGTCTATCGTGGCTAGTGAGTAGACAGGTGACAGCCTAGGATCTCAACCCGTCAACGACAAAAAGATAATTATATAATGAAATGTATTGGGTCATTGGCGCTTGTGTCCTTAGGTAAGACACTTTGCCCTGCTTACCTCATTATATCGGAGACTGACGTTAAATTCGGAGGTCCTCTCAGTTGTAAGCAGCGTTTGTCCTTGTTCTAAAATTATATTCGCGCCTAACAGACAAGTGTGTTGAGTGTTCCGCTGCTTCCCCAGGGCACATATACTACTGTAAAGCGCTTAGAGCATGGTGACGATCATGGATAAGCGCTTTATAAATACAATTTATCAAGGAGAAGTAATTTGTTAATGAGTTAATGGCTTGTATCTTTTATTAATAATAATGATGCACTTGTATACATTTTGCAATGCTCACTGGCGCTTAACAATAATCAACTAAATACAAATCTATATCATACACCTAGGGACACCAACATACTTCAATGTGTGCAAACAAGCACTACACCACAAACTGTGCTTCGGTGCTGTCTGCCTTGTACGCTGTCCTTGGCCAGTCACAGCTGGTCCCTACACTGTTTAATCACGGTTCTAAAGGGAGCAGAAAACAAAACTAAGTCCAAGTGGTGATACCAATACCATAAAAGAAAATTATGATATATACGGTAGTCTTAGAAAAAAATAGTAGGCCACTGTTAGTCTTTTTTTGCAATTGAATGATATATTATACGTGTTTGTATTTCAGGCCTGGTCTTACCAGCCTTCCAAATGACAGGGGTAATGCGTCCGCATCACGCTGTTCCAAGTGCCCTGTACAACAAGATGGGCATGTATGGCAGGAAGCTGGGACATTTGGACGCAGTTTATTGTGTGCTATTTGACAGGACAGGGAATCACATATTTACTGTAAGTTTTTTGGTTATTCCTTTCTTTATTCAGAAACTTAACAACAAATTCAACAAAGTTTTTATGAGTCCAAATCAGAGCTGTCAGATCCTGATGTCTTGTGGTGGGGGGGGGGTTGAAACGGGGAATCCCGCGTTAACCATTATCCATTATACGAGAGGAGGTAAGCTACATTCGCCTTTGGTGACACAAACGAGACAAAACAACTGCTGATGGTGAAGGTGGTGAAGCTCATACTGGGGTATGCGGCAGATGACGTAGAATGAAAGCATCCGGGAACAAATAATTCCCGAACCCCAGACGCCAGCCATTATCATTGTTGTATTTATTATCGCTCATTCTGAACGCATATTATCACTCGACTAAACTTGCGCACCCAATTGCACCGAAGTAACGGCAATCTAAGATCATATTCCTGGATACGAGACGGACAAAACCTGATTGTAATATAAAGTCTAAGTCCATAATGAATTGCTTACCGTTCTTTCACGTTATCAGCGTGATCTCCTCCTATCAATAATAAGTGAGTACAGAATCATTATACGCTCCACACCGTTGAACCGGTGAAATTCATAATCATACCCTTGTTTGTTTTATTATGTGGCAGTAAACAGATGTGTTCTTCAATAAATTAACGGGTTGCCACACTCCACCCCCCCCCCCCTTGTCTTCCTCCACGTTATCATTCATACAGTGCTGGATTTAGATCCTGGAGGGCAAGGAAACGTACTTTGAAGAGGTCAGCCGGGGGAGGGGGGGAAGGGGGGGCGGGTGCTAATTTGCGTGAACGAAAATCGCAAAATTTATAGCTGAAGTCTGTTTGTCCTTAACCATTTAATTTCCCTGCATTGGCCGATTCATCAATTTTATGGTGTAATTACCTTAATTACATTCATCGGTTATATGTATGTGTGTGTGTGTGTGTGTGTGTGTGTGTGTGTGTGTGTGTGTGTGTGTGTGTGTATTAATTCATATATATATATTTAGAACAAATTATTCCTTCGCGGATTTGTCACCTGAAAGATCTTGAAAACCTTTCGAGAAATGATTAGCTTCTTATTCTAATCATTAGTTCCATTTTTCTAAATTTGATAGAGACAGGTGCGTAAGACAGTAGCATTAAATCTAATTATATACGGATTGATAATTAATAATGATAGGGGTATGCACTGACATGACTACTTCTAGGTCAACAACAACAAAAATACTAAAAATAACACTAGGCAATAAATAATCTTCCAGTTTTTCTTCTTTTTTTTCTCCCTTTTTAGTTGTTGTTTTGTGTATGTGAGTGTGTGTGTGTGTGTGTGTGTGTGTGTGTGTGTGTGTGAGTGTTGTGTGAGTGTGTGTGCGCGCATTTTGTTTTGTTTCAGTCTTTGTTTTTGGTTTGTTTAACGAAAAGGACATTCCACTATGAGACAGGTGTTTGAGTCCTATCATTTTTATTCTTTTTTTTTTTTTTTGTTCTTTGTTCTTTTTTTATTTATTGTTTGTTTGTTTGTTTTTTGTTTGTTTTTATCGTTGTTGTTGTCTGTGTCTTTCTTCGCCTTCCTGTCATTTGTTTTGCTGTCCAAAGTCCACAGATAAGGTGTTCTAGACATCTGCACCACCCGTATTCACAGCGTACCGGTTGCACATTTTGACATCATGAATAATATCTTTAAAAGACGGGGTTTTATAACCTCGTATCCCTATACAAAAAAGAGGTATGCAAAAAAAGGTGAAAATGGTGTAGCTCCAGGTATAAACAAATAACAGTACAAAGAACGTTTCGAGTCTCCCCTTCATCAGCCAACAGGCACAAAAAAACATAAAACAAATAAATACAAATGGAATATCTCAAACTGTGGGAATCAGGCGATGTTGACGCTAGGACGACCACGAGTCAACATCGCCTGATTCCCACAGTTTGAGATTTTCCATTTGTGTTATTTGTTTTATATTTTTTGTGCCTGTTGGCTGATGAAGGGGAGACCCGAAACGTTCTTTGTATTGTTATTAGTTTATACCTGGAGCTACACCATTTTCAACTTTTTTGCATACCTCTTTTTTGGATTTTAGCTTCTGGCAGCCCTCATTCCTTTATCCCTATACAAGTACAGGCTCACAAACTTTACATCATTTATCCCCTAGCAGTTAGCAGACAGTGTCATTCAATGGCATTCTCAACGCCATGGGGAGCATACAGCATAGCAGCCAAATAGACTGTTAGGCGCATCATACTGACAAACTGACATTATCTTTCTCTACCTATAATATAGCTGGGTACTTAAATTATTCACACATGAGTCGAGTGAGGGGAAAGATGTGTAAAGATTCATATTATAATTAATGCCATTTGGTATCCTTCAACATTCAAAATATGAAATAGTTCCAATGATTCGCTGCCTGCACAGATGTCTTATCCGTTAACGTAAGGTCTGTGTTAGCCTGGTTCTAATTCTGTGTAATTTATACCGAGTTGAAGAAAATGACATAGCGTCACTGCGAGGTCGTTTGGATGGGGGGCGGTAAGTAGGCACTCAATCTTACCTCCTCATATTTGCGTATCGCCACCATCGCTACCGCCCACAAACAAGGATTTTCCATCCCCAAACACTTAATAGTACAAGGCATAAGGCCTTCGCCCGTATTCACAGTCCTTAGGTAAACTGTTAACACATTTTTGTACAATCTTGTTTGACGTCAGTTAACAATCAAATACACTCAAATTACGATGTGTTTTATAGAATTTCACGAATGCACAAATGTCTCATCAGCTAAGGTAAGGTCAATGAATACGGCCGCAGTTCATTTTTTTCTTTTCTATGTGTGGGGGGGGGTGCGGGGGGGTAGTGGGGGGGGGGGGGTTCTTGAGTGTACCAAACCAATCAGAGCTATTTATATCGTTTCGTCTTGAAATGGCTGTTATGTTATATTATACTGGGTTGTTTTTTTCGATACGAGGAATCAATGGTTCGTTGTGTTCAACCATGCTGTCACGTGGTCTCTCGCAGATTCAACTGGTGAAAGTGGAAGCTTTTAGGTGTAATATATTGTGATTTCTTTGACATCCAGTTTGGCTGCTATCTGAATCTTGGAGGGGATAATACGTGGTTTTTTTAGTTTTGAGTAAGCAGAGAGTTATCCTTTTGGTCCTTGCGGTTTCACGACTTGTCTTTAGTATTTCATGTTTGCTTTTATAGAATTATATGACTCCTCAGATGTTCTTAAGGGGTATGACTGATGGAACATTGACTATAATTTACTTTATAGATATAGGTTACCAAGAAAATATAAAATGGACTGGGTCAAAATACTGATGTGAAGTCACAACACATTATAACACCTCAACGAGGTGGATAGTCATTTATGAATATTCGCTCAGGTTAATATATTATCATTAGTTTCTTAAGTCTATTATTTCATCATTAGCATTTGCGTATGATATTAGTATTCATGAGTCTTGTATTGGATTCACTTCCATTCCACTAACTCAGAGCATTGCACATAAATAAATAACCTATGGTGGCTCGTTGTGTTAACATGTTGCGCGTCGAGGCCTATGATTTTAAATTCATATGGAAGCGAAACACACACAAAAAGAACAACTGAGGTATAATATTATATTATAAACGTTTTCACTTTTATAACTGAAAGTAGGATAAAAAACATCAAGCGACGCTAGGATGTGACAGATCCATATGAATAGTCTGTTCCGCCTCCTCGTTAATAAATATTCATGAGATGTCATTTGATATTCCCCGCTCGGAATAGTTATTTAGAGTTATTCTATTCTGTACTCTGCCCTTACTAACAATAAACCTCAAGAAAATTAATACGCCTTCACAACTATTCGCAAACGTCTATTTTTAGCATCAATTAATTACCACGTATGTATCACTTTCCCGCTCAAAGATAAGCGCTAAGGGTCTACGAGTGCAAGTCAAGACGAGCGCGTAAACAGCGTATCACACAATGTGGCTTGCTACGCTTCTTTTGGTGGCGCCTTTGGGTGCGTTCACTAGTATTATAGCTATGTAATATTATAATATCCAGTGCGTATTATTACGAAGGAAATTATGATTCATTAAATAAATACAGCTGTTCACGGTTCACTCTTTACTAAAGCCTGTTCGATATAACAAGACGTGACAGCATAATAGCTCTACGTTTTCGTAGGTACAAACGCACGGGGGACAAGGTCGCGACGGATTGTGATACGCTGATCAGATTGAGAGTTTGCCCAATTAATTGGTGATAATAAAATTATAATAACTTATACCAAGACGTGTCAAAGCCATGCACTTGAAGCACTGCAAAGTAGGTTTTGGGTTAAGTTAATTTCAGGATAATCGGTGCGTTTCGGAAGAAAAGGAAACAATGACTGAATATGAATGAATGAATCACAAACCAATTGAATCTGCCCGATTTTTATTTTACATTCTGCCTTTGAAAGGTGACCTAGCGTTCGTCATCAAAACTAGCATCACTCTGTCGTAGGTGGCCGGGTGGTTAAGTTGTCAGGTTGTAATTTCAGATCCTGGGTTCGAATCCTGGCAATACTAGGTCCAACTTTGAATAATCCTTGAGAAAGACAAGTTACGCATAAATTTGGCCTCGCTTGGTTGATGTGTGATTGAGTACCCGGCGACGACAGAGGGGAAGCTTTTGGTAGTATTGTTATTGTAATTCGTTCGCTCAACATGCTCTTCTACTGTATGCTCCCCAGGGAATTGAGAAGGACAGTGACTGACACCATCTGCTGAGGGCTAACTGATGTAAAACCTGAACCTGTACTTGCACGGGGACAGGAACTCTACTACTACTACTACTACTACTACTACTACTGCTACGACTACTACTACGACTACTACTACTACTACTACTAATACTACTACTACCACTGCTGTTGCTGCTACTACTACTACTACTACTACTACTGCTGCTTCTGCTGCTGCTACTACTACTACTACTACTACTACTACTACTACTACTACTACTACTACTACTACTTCATCAACAACTTCAACTTCAGCTACTGCTGTTGCTGCCGCTGATGCTGATGCTGATGCAATCACCACCTCAACATTAACATCTACAAATTCTATTCCCATCCCTATCACACACTGCAGCCTTGCAGGGTGCGATTATGGCTGGATCAAAGATGACGGGTTCGATAAAGATTTATTTGTAGACCTACGTATGCCCCTTTGAAGCCAGGAAACGCGTCAATAATGATAGGTTAAAAGAGCATTTTAGATTTATCACGTACTTAAGATACTCCTTATCTCTACTAATCTTCATTCAGCCCGCAGTACTTTGCCATGAATTATTGTTTTTCTCTTTTGTTTTTTCTTCATAATATTATTCTCATTGTAGTTCGATTGTGCAATGCTGAAACACTTGTTATCGCAGTCTATTTCTGGTACGATGTTATTGTTATTATCATTATCATTATTGGAACGGGTCGTGGGGTGGAGCGGGTACTTACTGATGATGAACAAGGTGATAAAAATGGTATAATAAGAAAGTAATGCAGTACCAGATTGATGAATAATAGATAGGAATAGGGAAGTAAGTTATAGTTATAATAGGCGGTGGGAACGAGCCCATGCCTGTCATTGCATCGTGACCTTGACAGCAATAATATCATCATATTAAGAGTCCGCCTTTCAATTAATACCCCGTCAACCAACTTTCTTACAATATTTTGTTTGTGTCTTTTTTTTTCTTTTTTTTTTTCTTTAGTTGTTTTGTTTGAGTACTTATATATTATTATTATTATTATTATTATTATTATTATTATTATTATTATTATTATTATTATTGTTATTATTATTATTAT
>JARFNW010186795.1:2797-16677 GCA_031763155.1 Dirona albolineata
CACATAATTCAATACGCACATAATTCAATACGCACATAATTCAATACGCACATAATTCAATACGCACATAATTCAATGCGCACATAATTCAATACCATCTCATTAACAAGATTGTTCATATTTCGTGATAACATTTACAAAATGATTCTAAATGGTGCTGTCTTCTTTGTACTCAATAATATGATGGGAATTGACTTAGTCTGTACAGTCTTCTTGCATATATATACATTAATCAGACAGCAAGTCATTGAATAAAAAACCAATAGTAATTTATCAACTACCCACCACAAGATCATTATCAGTTGCCTCCACTCTAATCACACTGCTTCCAACATCGGATGTCTCCACAATGGTGGCATTGTAGTTCCTGCCCAGGAAGAATGGTGGTTGGTTGTCACGGATAACGTTAATGAAAACGTTAGCAATGTCTGATTTGGCTGGAACACGTTGGTCATTGACTGATATAGACAGCTGTGGGGATTAAGTAAAAAGATATGGATTGAGGAAATTCTCATTTTCATCAAGCAAAAAAAATAAATGATGTGAACTTTGAAAACATATTCAATCATTAAGAAATCAATTTCAAGCTCTATCATGACTTCTTTTCCTTTCACCTTGTCATTCAATCATTCTCTGCTCCTTTTCTTATCATATCAATGGTGATTACAATCAAACATAATTCTAGATTTTCTTATTTCTTAAATTTCATTCTATTCAATCCATTTTAACTAAATTCTTTCTACTCTTAACTCTAAAAATTGTTTTTAAAAGAATCAAAATAAGCTACATTATCATTCAAAAGAAAATATTTTTCTGTGGGAAACTTACAGTGAATCTGGTAAGGTCTGAATCAGACAGAAGTCTCCTCAATGTGATGATACCATTGTCAGGGTTGATGTAGAAGAAACCACCATCAGATGCATCAGTCAAAATGGAATATCGAAGCACATCCTACAAAGACAAATTCAATAATTCTTGACATTGTAACTGTGTGCAAAATACGAAGATAGACGTGGTAGTTTCAATTTCAAAATTATGTAACTGAATTAGAATGTCAAATAAAATCAACACGCCACAAATTAAAAAAAAAAGATATATAAATGTCAAGAATTTGAAAGATTAAGAAAAAAATAAAGTAGGATTATATACCATATACACAGCAAGGGAGAAGAATGAATCTAGATTCTTCCATAAACTAATCTTACCCCGTCTGAGTCTACAGCAGTTGTGTTGACGACAATATCTCCCAGAGAGAAGGTTTCAGCAATAGTTTGTTCATATGGGTCCAGCAGGAAGACTGGACCACTTGGGTTTCTTGACACCAGGACTGTCACATCAGCAGTGGTGCGGCGGATAGGATCATTATCATCATAGGCCACAACTTGGAACTGTCAAATTGTGGACATGAGTGTAAAAAAAATGTAATATCACTTTTTTGAAGTATTATGGAATTTCAGATCATGATATTCACTTCAATCATGTTTCAAACAAACTATCTTTTTTTTCAATCAAAAAGCAAAAATGAAAAAAACAAAACAAAAAAAACCAAACGAATCATAAAAAAACCCAAAATAAATACAACTGACCACAATCTGAATCCTGCTGTCTAGGCGTAGAGATGAAACCAACGAGATTGCTCCAGATTGTGGGTTGACGTTGAAGTAGGCTACACCAGGCAGAGTTTGCTCGTAAACAATGGATCCCTGCACAAGATTAATACAAATAATTAATGCATTTCAATGTCATTTTGTGGGGTTATTTCATATCAATCAGTCACTAAATGCAAATAGTTTGCCTCCATCTTAAATAATATATTATTGACAACTTCCAACTTTAAATATGTATAATCTCAGCTTACAGGAGATGTCATCATGAATATTCCTTCTGTATTTCCTTAATAAATTATCCACTTTGAGGATATGTGAGACACGATTAAGCCCCAGTTTTCCTATAACGATATCAAATTATATTTTAACATTATTAAAAAATATAGGTCAGGCCACACACTTTAACGTTTCTCGGGAATCTAAATTTTTTGGGAAATAACCTTGCTTGTGACTTAATTATCTTATACCTACTTGCTATTACTAAAATATTTTTTACATACTTGCGTGATTATAAGTGTATGACAGTGCACCAATAATTGTGTTTAATATAGTTTGGTTATAACTTACAACTAAATCCTGATCTGTGGCAGAGATTGTCAGGAGGGCATCGTTGGATGGTAGCCTGTCCTCATTGATGACGATTTGGTATGGAAGGTTCTGGAACACTGGAGCAAACTGGTTCCTTGTGACAATAACAGTTGCTGAAATGTCAGCACATCTTTGAGGAATGCCACTGTCGCAGGCTCTCAGGTTAAGCTGCAGATATTAAATTAATATATAAATCTCTTGGTGTTGATATAATTTGATTAATACATTACTATCAGAATGGATGATAAAAATTAAAATAAAAAATCACAATAGCAAAAACAAAAATCTCTTTGTCTTTTCAGGTTATGCATAAAGTGATGATACTATAAACTGAAAATTGTTTTAAAATGTTCAGAATTAGTGGTTTCGGATGAAACAATTTTCAGTTTATAGTATCATCACTTTATTCATAACCTGAAAAGACAAGAGATTTTTGTTTTTGCTATTGTGATTTTTAAAACGTTATTTTTAACATACCATAAATAAAAAAGAGACGAGTGAATTAAAAATAACTAGAACTCACTCTGAATTGTGTGATGTTGACGTTAATCACAGGCTGTCTCAGAGTGATAATTCCGTTCGTCCTATCAACATAGAAGTATGAAATCAGGGGAGAGAATGGAGTAGCCGTCTGTGTTGTAATGTCATATGTGACAAAATCCTGGGGAAGAAAATTTGTTCAACTTGAATCATTTTCACCTTCAAAACAATTTTTGATATACACACAAAAAACAGGCAGTTAAATTGCATTGTTTATCAGCAAAACAAGAAATTGATGAAATTCATCACATAAAACTTTAAAAAGTAAAAAGTAAACATGTGACTTACGTCCACGTCTCTATCAGTGGCAGTAACATTGAACACAGTTGATCCCACGGGGAAGTTTTCAGAGATGGTAGTGATGTAGTCACTAGCAAGCCACTGAGGTGAGTTTGGATTTCTCAGTACTGTAATATCAACTGTTGCAGTTGCACGAGTCTCGGGTCGTAGTGTGTCATAGGCAATAACTCTGGCCTGTGGGAAAAAAGGGTGATTGGCCGTTGCTACATTTCCTTCTTTATAAGTTCATCAAAATATATGGCATGATTCAGTTTTATATCTAACATTAAGAATAAAATTCCTCCTTTTCTTTTATCACTTTTTTCCCCTATTGTCTCTACACACTATGAAATTTTACCTCAGAGTACTTTTCAATGCTGTTTACAATCAAACAAAAATTTTGAGATTCATTTTTCTCTCATTCTTTTTAAATGCTTGAACCGTTATAACCCACCTCTTTCAACTCTTGCCTCTAAATTATCTGTGTGAAGTTTTTAACAAATCAAATGTTTATATCACAACCCAGAAAACCAATTGTCTCTATATCCATCCTCAAGGAGATTTCAGTTTTTTTATTTTTTCTGAAAAAATCCAACTATTTAGTCAATCTATTTGTGAAACCACTCGATGCAAAAATAGGTGAAAATATCTTTACCTTATACAAACTGGCCCTGTAAAAACAGATGAAAATATCTTTACCTTATACAAACTGGCCCTGCAAAAACAGGTGAAAATATCTTTACCTTATACAAACTGGCCCTCAGACTGTCAGACTTGAGAGATGAAGATGTGGAGATTCGACCAGTTGTGGAGTTAACACTGAAGAAGCTCTGGGTAGGATAGTCCCCAATCAGTTCATACTTGATGGATCCCTGGGAATATGAAACAAAAGATATAAAAGCTCTATTATTAATTTCTTAACTCATGATGGAAATATTAGATTCAACCAATAGGTGAAAACCGTTTGCTTGGGTTTTCTATTTCTCATAGATCTGTCTATTGTGAGTATAAAGTACCATGACAAACAACTTTTCAATGGTGAATAAGGAATCTCATGATTTTTTTTGGGTACTTCCCAAACAGCAAAGTCAAGTTCCTGGAGAAAATCTAACAATCTTGCCCTATTCTACTTTTGAACAAGATTTTAAAAAGTACATTGTGGACATTGAAAGTTATAATCTAGTTTTTTTTTCTCTTAAATATAGACAGAACACTATTAATTTCCCCCTTTTGTACAAAAAGAAAATTGTTTAATAATTCAATGTTTTTTAGTAACATGGCAATTTTCAATATTGATATTGATTTTGAACAATATCAGGTGGAAAAAAATGAAAATAATTACAATCTTTCTGTAAAGATAGAAAACTAGTAGGGTACATAACTAACCCCATTTTAATAACATGACATAATCTTCATTGAAACATCAGCTGTGCAATCATAACTGCTTCTTTTCTAAAAATGAACACAATTCTTTATGAATGACATACAAGTTTGTGTAGATCATTGAATGTAAAAACAAAAAAAGTTTTAAAATCAACTCACCACAAGATCCACATCCCTTGCCAAGACATCGATGGTGCTGGTACCGACTGGAGAGATTTCGTTGACCACAGCCTGGTATGGCAAACCAATGAAGAATGGAGGACTCTGGTCACGAATGACTGAAATGATGGCCAAGACTGTGGCAACTCCCTCAGGATTACGTTGATCACTGGCTCGAATGCTCATCTGGAATTTAGAAAAAAATATTAGTTTCCTTCTTCTCAAACAGGATCTAGATTGAAACTATTATCAACAGTTTTACACATTTGGGATATATTAAGATTCATGAGACACAAGGCCTTAAAAGACTTGTTTTCTGTTGAATGCAATGTAAAAAAGAACCTCTAGACTTACCGTGTATTCCACATTATTATCCAGGGTCAAAGGTTGTCTCACGCTTATTAATCCTGTATCCGTTGATAGATAGAAGTAATTGAGAGCAGTGTCATCACCAAGGGCTTGGTATACAACTCGGTCCTAGATAAAATGGAAAACAACACGAATGAACACTTGAAAAAAAGGTCATATTATGAACAGCTTGGTGAATTTCAGATTCATTTCGAAAAGGTCATTATCCTTTTCATCTCCTTCAGCTAACAAGTTATAAAGTCAATGAGTGTATGTGCCTTTCCATACAGAGGTTTTGAGGAATGTTTGAGGTAATTCATAGACTTTGACTGTTGCAGGAGTAGAATTTATTTTTATTATATTGTGAAAAAAGCGACAACAATTTGCACACTTTTCGCAGTCTTGAAACTGCTATGGGTTCTGTAACATTCATCATTTAGACACAGGGCCCTCTTCTTTTCACCCTAACTGATAATGGTTGTACTCTTACTCTCGCTGACATAACCAAGCAATATGCATGTGCATTTATCAAAGTATTCCATTTTCATTGAAGAAATAATGAGTCATCAACACCGATAGAAATCAGGACAATAAAATCAGTGGCAAAACATTTATTTATGACACCATCACTGCCTCAACTATTTTCTACAGTACTTTTATAGAGCAGATAGAAAGTGTATATTATTATTATTTACCCCATCAGAATCTGTAGCATTGATGGTGATGATGGGGGTTCCCACACCGATGGTCTCATTGATGGTGCGTCGGTATGGTGACTGGATAAAGACAGGGCTGTTCTCATTACGTCTCACATTGATTTCCACGGTGGAAGTCGCAATTTGACTGGGATAGGCTGTGTCATAAGCTGTTACACGAAGCTGTAAGTACAAAGCAAAGACATGAATATGATCAATCTACCTATTTTATGCATTATTCTAAGTCATAAGCAGATTCCTTCCATCTTTAAAAAAAAATATCTTTAATACTGAGACCCTATAAACACCTGGATTAGCTGGGAATAGAACCCACTACCTTTCAATTGTGATCCCACATGTTAACTGTTCAACCACACTTCCCTCCTTATCAGTATAAAATTTACAATAATATCTATGTAGGATGTTATTGAAGGCAAGTACTCACAAAGGTCATAATTCATTTAGTATTTAACTACAATTTCCACTTCCAGAGCCAGGGCTATCATGATGTTGGTGCCAAGGATATGTCAGGCAAAACTTGTGGTAATTGACATACATTATCAATGCACATTTCCACCAACCTTCTGTGACATCAGAGGCTGAGTGGTTAGACTGCCGGACTTGAACACTGGCAATGCCTGACATTAAGTCCTTGGGAAAGACTCCTTACCCAATGTTTCCCGACTTAACAATCCGTGACACATTGTTATCATTGATTGACACCCAATTTTGATGATGTAAAAAATAGTTTACCTCACAATGGTTTTAATTGCACCAACATGTCTTAACTCAACGATAAAATACATTTCTTACCAAATAATTGAAATTGGTTCTGTCTGTCCTCAAATCATTCCTTAGAGTGATCTGTCCTGTCGTACTGTTGATTCCAAAATAGAATGGAGTGATACTATCACCGATTGCAGTGTAGACCAGTCTTCCCTATATATCGAAAAACAATAAAATTACAATAAATGACAATGATATTTTAAAACATTATAAATATTTAGTGAACATAAATAGCTATGGATTATATGTACTTAAATGTAAATGATTTATAGATCATAAATGACAAAGGACAAAAACCAAGGGTATTTGAATTCCACAACAAATCACAATTTGTGGATAACCCTTAAGAGGAAAGTTTATTGAAAAGAGAGCTCAACACTCTCGAGTAAAAGTTTTAAGTTGGAGCTTTGTATATCGTGGAAAGGACCTAAAAAAAAATGCGAAGAGGGGCTAAAAATGAATAGTGAGATCAAATAAAAGAAATAACAAACAGATGAGGGTGCCAGGAGCCAGGAACTGAATTCATCAAAAAGGAGATAAAATGTGAATTATCCGTGACTTACAGCAAGATCAGCATCTTGGGCAGAAACTCTGTAGACGGCTGTTCCAGGGACGGCATTCTCAGAAACGCTGAAGAGGTATGGCTGTTGTGTGAAGACTGGTGGGAACTGATTTCTCAAGATAGTCACCACAACGGTCGCGTTGTCGAACTTCTCGTTGACACGTTGGTCCCTAGCTCTAGCAATGAACTAAAATTAAAAAAACACAAAGCAGTTAAGTGTTTTGAACTGAAATCATAACTTATGTCTCATTACAACAATAATTCATATCTTTATAATTTAAATACAGATGAATAATTACTGAACAAAATATGGTCTGAAACTTGATAATACAAAAAATGAATTAATGATTTCTGAATAATAATAAAAATCTTAGCTTTCGTTGAATGTAAAACATAGCTAAGTCGGTGTCTTAAATTAATCTATTTTTGATAATACAAAAAAATCTATAAATATTTGTTATTGTTATTTTCATAGAGGGAATAAAATCAAACTTGTAGCTATCGCCTTACCGAAAATCGGGTATCTCTATCCAAATCGTCGGTCAGTGGCTTCTTGAGGTAGATGTTACCAGTTTGTTCAATGATGTAAAAATAGTCGAGAGCCTTATTGCTGTTGGCAGAACCCAGGGACAGCAAGGAATACCTCAATACGTCCTGCAATGAAATAGGCAAGCAACAAAGAACATTTGAAAATAGACACAAGTACTTTCAATAGGTATTCTATTTTATCTTTTTTTTCCTTAACTCATTCCACCAACAATTATATCCCCATGTCTGGCGTAATAGCATTTTTCAGATGTACAAGAAATCCTAACCTCTACCCTAAAAAAGTCTGTATACCAATTGATAAGATATAAAATATATACTTTTGTACCTTTTAGTGTTAGGTTTAATTTCTATGAATAAATTTCCTCCACAGATCCCTATCATAACTCCTTTTCTTTGCACCAATTACTTTGATTTCTCTTCTGTCTACATTTTTGTATATTACTCCCCTCCATATCTTCTTTGGTCAACTTCAGAGTATCTTCCCCTGTTGATTACACTCAAATATCTTTTTTAGGGATTCTGTTTCATTTCATTCCATCTCAACCAAACCATTGCGCATACTATACCAAAGTATTAATTAGATGTAGCTAATAATAAACATCTTTGTAGCCTTAGTGTCTACCCTATCAACTAGAATAAATCTATATGTTTAAAACATGTAATCAACACACTAATAAACTTACCCCATCAGGATCAGCAGCAGACACCTGAATGACACTGTTTCCAAGACTGTAGGTCTCTGGGATGACTGTGCTGTATGGATCATTAATGAACGCTGGGGCACTTGGGTTACGTGTGACAAAGATGTTAACAGTAGAGGTGGCGATATTGTCAGGGGCAGAATCGTCATAAGCAATGACACGAAGCTGAGGATGAAAAATTTTGTTTAAAAAAAATTCATTATCAGTGACACAAAGGTAGCGGTAGTAATAGTGGTGTCAATGATAATTCATTTGTGTGGACCAGTGCGCTAATCAAAGTGCTCTAAAGCATTAAAAACTACATGGTTAAAAACGTACATATCGTATAGTACAGTATAGTACAGTACAGAACTGTATAGTACAGTACAGTACAGTACAGTACAGTAAAGTACAGTAGAGTACAACATAGTACAGCATAGTACAGCATAGTACAGCATAGTACAGCATAGTACAGCACAGTACAGCACAGTACAGCACAGTACAGCACAGTACAGCACAGTACAGCACAGTACAGCACAGTACAGCACAGCACAGCACAGCACAGCACAGCACAGCACAGCACAGTACAGCACAGCACAGCACAGCACAGTACAGTATAGTACATTACAGTACAGTATAGTACAGTATAGTACAGTATAGTACAGTATAGTACAGTACAGTACAGTACAGTACAGTATAGTACAGTACAGTACAGTACAGTACAATATAGTACAGTATAGTACAGTACAGTACAGTACAGTATAGTACAGTACAGTATAGTACAGTATAGTACAGTATAGTACAGTACAGTACAGTATAGTACAGTATAGTACAGTATAGTACAGTATAGTACAGTATAGCACAGTATAGTACAGTACAGTACAGTATAGTACAAATACAGGTAAATAACGGTAGGCAGCAGATGTGAAAAAGAAGACAAATGACAAATTTGACATTTCATTTGAGAAATGTAGTAAATTCAAGAACACAAATCTTACTCTATTATCTTCGTCCATTGTTTGAAAACATTCTCTAATACAAATTAAAATAGATTTAAACACCAAGTGCAGCAAAAAATTCTGCGTTATTCGCTAAGCACGACTTACAGTGTAGGAAGAAGCAAGATCTTCCCGCAAATTGTTTTGGACAAAGACACTTCCAGAGCTGGAATCCACTCCAAAATAGAGAGAGGCTTGGAAGTCCCCAATAGCCCTGTATACAATCGCACCCTTTCAAAAGAAAAGACATAATAAAAAAAAGCAAAATTATTTCAATGTTTTTCATACACTCTGAATTCCCTCAAAAGTTTGGGATGGAAATTTCATGAGAATCTAAAGACTGTGGAAAAAGTAAAATTGTTTAAATCCATCTATGGTTTACAGTGGCAATTTGATATGAAAAAATATTAAAGATTTTGGCTGATATGAGATTCTTTGTTACGTTGTAAAATGAATACAGTAGATTATACTTGTTAGAAGGATATAACATTACACAACTATCATTGGGAAATTTGTGAGTATTCAATAAGGCAAAAAGGTTGTTTTATCCCTTACTACAGATGTCAACATTACCTGCAAGTCAGCGTCAAAGGCCGTCACGCGATAGAATGTGCTACCAACTGCTGCTGTCTCTACTACACCAGAGGAATATGGTGTGTTGGTAAACACAGGTGGAGACTGGTCTCTCAATACAGTCACAAGCACATTGGCTGAGGTGGCACGCTCAGGGTTGCTCTGATCTGAAGCTTGGACGCTGAACTGAATACAGAAGAGAAGTGTTGGAAAGAGATGGTAAAAAAAAAAAATACAATCAATACGAATTGATGTAAGACAGACAACTCGAGGAAGTTTTCTTTGTTTTTAAATATTTTTTCACTGTTGTTGCAAATAAGTCTCTGTAGCTTGTCAAATGCTCCAAAACATTGGTCATAAAGTTATTCAGAGAAAAAAGGATTTTATATCCCCCCAAAAAACTAACTATGATGACACCATTATATGCAATATGGGAAGATAAAAAGTTATTGATGGCCACTCACCCTGAATTGGCTAGTGCTTGTTTGTGTGAATGGAGATTTCAAAGAGATGAATCCAGTGTCAGAGTTCAAGAAGAAATACTCTTCATCAATGGGATCTCCAATCAGTGTGTATTTGATGACATCCTGTCGGAGAAATAAACAAGGAAATGATTGTGTAAGGCGCTGACAAAATGGAATATCATGTGATAATTTTTACATATTTGAAGTTACTGGTATCTTGTTAAAAAGCTGAGTTTAATTAATTTTTAAAAATAATGTTTAAAATTCATTACAATTGGTAAAATGAAATATAGAGAAAAGTTGAATGCTCTATTGGCTTACAAAAGTGTCTTGGTCAGTGGCATTAACATCAACAATGGCAGAACCGATACGGAGATCTTCAGACACCACTCGTTCATAACTGGCAGGGAAGAAGATTGGTCCGTTGGGATTTTGATTGACAAAGATGGTGGCCGTTGCTGTCGCTAACACTTCAGGATACACAGTGTCGTAAGCAACAATGCGCAACTGAAAATAAAAATAATGAACACAGGCACAACATTTTAATACCATTATCAACCAACGACAAGATTTCTAAAACATTTGAGTGGCTATTCACAAGGTTTATTTCCCTGAAAATGACATATATACGTTATTCAAAGAAATGTCTAATGTTTCATTGCATGATATATTTATAGAAAAATTATCATAGAATTCTTTTTAATTGACCAGAAATAAAGCCTCAAAACATATTTGGCTGTTTCCTCAATTTGGTCAGACCATCACAGTGGGTCCCACTGGTTTATATTCATTTGTGGACCCATTTTCACTTCCTTTAATAAATGTCCATGATGATACATTAATATCTGTACATTACCAACAAACAATGACATCATATATAAAGTAAAACAAACAACATTTCAGAACTTACAAAGTATGTGTTGGTCCTGAGGCTGTCCAAACTGAGCTGTGTCTTGACGAAAATGTTTCCACTCACTTCATTAATGTCAAAGAAGGTAGGAGCTGGATAGTCACCAATAACTCGGAATCGGATTTCACCCTGAGTAAAAGAAATAAAACATTAAAATTGACGTTGGCATCATAACAACTTTAAAAAATACAGTTGCAAGTAATCAATAAATTTTTTGGGAAAAAGTGACTCTTTGAAGTTGAAAGCCTTCTTTGGTTCTCATCCTATCTCCTCTAGAATTGCATCATGGTGTAGAGGCCAGTTCTAGTTATTAGTTGTAAATTAAAACATGTATATTTTTATTCTAAAGTATTTATCCATAAATTAGCTATAAGTAATCACACCACTAAATGCCAAATAGAGAAATGAGGGCGTTACAAAGCTTGATAGTGAGGCACAAGATAGCACGCAACTAAAATACACACTTTGCCTCAGTGGTTTCTCTGAAATACCTATTCCCATCAAGTGGTTCAATTTGCTCTAGTACATAAATATTATATCATCTCTTTAGTTTACCTGCAAATCAGCATCCGATGCACGAGCTCTGATGACTGTGGAATTTACAGCAATAGTTCTCTGCACAGTTGTTCTGTAAGGTTCTTGGTTGAAGACTGGTGGTGCCTGGTTACGGATGATGTTGATCAAAGCCAGAGTCTGGCCTGTCTGTTCGGGGGACCCTTGATCTCTGGCACGGATGTTCAACTGATGAAAAATATTTTAAAAATGAAAAGCATTACAAATGATACAACCATCCAGAACTTTGTGCCTACAACTCGAGGATCTATTAGATCATGATATCAAATTGAGGGATTTAATAAGACAGTGATCTTGAGACTTCTTCATGACATTCATTTAACTTTGTCAGTGGATGGGTTATTACCACAAATGTGAACATAGGATTATATCTGACTTATGGCAACACGCAATATCTTGTATGGTCACAAATATGAAAACTAAAATAGACGTAAAAAGATAGTTAAATGATCTTCAATGACAATAATCTAAACAAACGTATAAATTGAAAGTAAACAATTTATTTCCTTTGCATACCAAGTTGAGGCAAGGGACATAATAGAATATCAGTAACGATAAGCATAATTGAGTTAGTTCCCTATATTATGTTACACAAGCGCCAAGTTATGTTTCACAAACAAAGAAAACTGTGAGATAAAATTTTAAAAGTGTGAAAAAATTACAAGTCAAAAGATTAAAAATCACTTTCAACATTTGACATGAAAAAAACCTGTGTACCTGATCTGTCACTTGGGTTCCAGACGTCAGAGGTTTCTTCAAAGAAATTACACCAGTATCAGGATTCAAGTAGTAGAATTCCAGAGCACGGGCATTACCAGTCAGTTCATATTTCACGACATCCTAAAATGAAAAAAAAGGACGAGAAGAAAGGGTTTCAAATGAGTATCAGTATTAGACTTTTAAATGCATGTCATTATAAGTCTATAGTTTTTACTAGGGTTAAATATTTTATATATTTTGACTCAGTCAAATGTCAACAATACGTTTTGACCAGCACTGTAATACTGAAATAGTTAATTATTATTAATTCATGGTGCCTTTTTGCTTTGCTATGAAACTTGTATGTAAACACACAGGCATTCAGAACAAAAGGCATATAGTTTACAATAATATACTATTTATCATGGATAAAAAAATATATCTATAAAACGGAGTGGTATAACAACAACAACAACAACAAACATTCCTTACCCCATCAGAATCTGTGGCGAGAACCTGTGTTATGTTGGCTCCAAGCAAATACGTATCTGGGATGGTGGCCACGTACTGTGGCAGGCTAAAGACGGGTGCAGCAGGATTACGTAAGATGTTGATGGTCACAATGGCTGTGTCTCGGTTCAAGGGATACACAGAGTCATACACGATAACGCTCAGCTGTACAGAAAAATAGGGGGAAAATAAACTAGTGAGCACATTTTAATTAGCTTCAATTCGTTGACATACTGTAAATAATTAACAAGAGTTCATTTTGGTCATAATTTTGTGGTATTGTTGTTCATACACATTTGTCAATGCTTATAATTGCGCTTTGCCCTTTGCCCTTTTGGGATTAATAAAGTATATCTTATCTTATAAAGTATTGAAAAATATTTTGCAGGAATTCTACTTGTAACAAGGTCATAAGCGTCTAATGATGTAATTCGTCTGCCAATTGTGGTGATGAGATCACACTGCATCTAATTTTTGGTGGCAAAAGATTCTATTTTGTAGTCTTACTCACGGTATATGTGAGTGCGTAATGAGGAAAATTATTGTATTATTTTAATACCAAAGAAATATCAGGTAACTGGATATATTGGGAGTGAAATAGTATTCACTCCTCAACCATGTTCTTTCAAACCATTAACAATCTTTCTTAAGAATAAATACAATGGAATTTTAGTTTCTTTTAAAAAATTATTATATATTGTTGATGATACTTACAGTGTAGGTGGTTCCCCTGTCAAAGATGAGGCCGTTGCGGTCTGTCAATGTAACAATGCCAGTCGTCGAATTGATTGAAAAGAAGGCAGTTGCAACACCATTCCCGATGGCTTGGAACACCAATTGGCCCTAATGAAATAGCATATTTTTGTCATTTGTTATTCATAATTACTTTCATTATTTCACCTCTCTCTCTCTCTCTCTCTCTCTCTCGCTCTCTCTCTCTCTCTCTCTCTCTCTCTCTCTCTCTCTCTCTCTCTCTC